>PVLA01001346.1:176793-370512 GCA_004027455.1 Hydrochoerus hydrochaeris | reverse complement strand
TTTTTTTTTTTTTTGGTGCCGGGAATCAAACCCATGATCTTGAGCTTGCCAGGCAGGCATTTGTGGCACTGAGCTATATTCCCAGTAAAAATTTAGTTTCAGCTAATATCACTTTAACTTTTGTCAGGCATGGTGACACATACCTACAATCCAACCACTTAGGAGGCTGAGGCAGAAAGAAGACAAGTTCAAGGCTAACCTAGACTACATAAAACCTTGTCTCAAAAAGAAAAAAAAAAATTAGTATCATTTTAACTTTAAAAATGTACAGAAACTGTTCATAACGTTGTGTTTCTCCTACTCTTTATGTTGTTACAGTTTTATCTTTATACATTGTGTGGCTTATTTATTTATTTATTGTGGTTCTAGAGATCAAACTCGGGCCCCTCCACACTGAGCTCCACCCCCAGCACTTTATTGTTTTGGGACAGGGTCTTGCTAAAGTCTCTAAGTGGTTGCCATCCTCCTGCCTCACTCACCTCCTAGAGTGCTGTGATACATATCAGCATGTCCACCCGTGAGCTCTCAGCAGTTCTTAATCCTTAATCAGATAGAATATTTCATTATGGTTCTTGTATCTTTCAGCGCCAGGATTTCTTCTGTTTCTTTTTCTTTTTTTTTTTTTTTACAATTCTGCCTCTTTTTCTCTCTTTCTTTCTTTTTGCAGTACTATGGTTAGAACTGAGGGTCTCATGCATGCTACCACTGTTGTACTGAACTACATCCTCAGCCCTTTTAACAATTTATTGAAGCTGGGTGTGGTGGTGCACACCAGTAATCCCAGCACTTGGCAGTTTGAGGCAGAGGATCATTACGAGTTTGAGGCCAGTTTGGACTACACATCAAGACTGTCTCAAAACAAAATAATCCAACAAAATGTTTAAGACAGGGTCTCCCTGAGTTGCCCACTCTGGCCTCAAACTTGTCATACCCTTGCCTCCCATGTATAGTTGGGATTGCAGGCGTGTGCTGTGATGTGGCAGAACCTGTCCCTTTATTGGCAGTCTTTTGTTTATGCATGGCTTTCCTGAGTTCCTGTAGTTTTTTGTGTTCAGGCTTTTAAACTGGACAGTTGCCTTAATGTCTTGATCTAGGAAGTCCGACACCTGCCCCCCACTCAGGATGGTCTCCTTTCCCCCCTTCTTCTTTTCTCTCTTTGGTACTAGAAATCAAACTGAGGACCTCATGATTGCCAGGCAGGTGCTGTGCCCCTGAGCTGTATCCCCGGCCCTTCCCTCTCCTAAGCCATACTGAGACTGAACCCAGAGCCTTGTACTTGCTGAACACATGCTTTACCACTGAGTACAGTCCCTGCCCTATAAGTTCTTTTGGTTGAGTCATATTTTCCTTTTTTGCTTTTGGGATTAAACCCAGGTTCTCAGGTTTGCTGTGGAGCTATATCCCCAGCCCTTGCTTCTGTCATGCTTATGAAGGACTACTGTGCAGACCCAGTTTATACTGTTGTGTGTAGGTACCTTATGCTTTCTTTTGTTGAAAACTGACCCTTTGACTTTTAGGTGGGTGGCTTTGGAAATCAGTTTCTCCTCTTTCCCCATGGTTTCCTGCTTTTTGTTTGTTGAAGGATAGGTGAGTCCTTTTGTTTAGTGACTTTCCGCTTTGTTGTGAAGGCCATATTTCCCAATCCTGTAGTCCTTGAGTTCCTTATTGTCTTGTGTCTAGCTGTTATCTTGACAAAGATTTCCTTGAAAGCTAGGACTTCTCCTAGTTTTTGTAAATTGACTTGTGCCTGGGCTTTCTTCAACTCTTAATCAGCTTGTTCTTCACTAAGGGACCTGCCCAGGGTGGGGAGCTCCAGGTTTTCCAGACCTTGTGGTTTACCCTGGACATGCACACAACTTTGGATTTTCCACCCTGTGTGCCATCAGCCTTTGAATGTCCTGGTTTCCTCTATGCTTTTCCCAGTTTCTGCCTGAGGCAGTCTGAGTTATGTTTGGAATCCAGTCTTTTGCCTCAGGCATCTGAGGGTTGTTAATTTGGCTTGAAGTGTTTTCAAGCTTTTTGACCTGATTTCTGAGTGTCCAGAGGGTTGGGATAAAACACTGTCTTAGGTATCTCCAGCAGCTCCGGGTAGGTGCCCAGGGCTGGAAAACACTGTTCAGAGATAGCCTGCACTAGATGTGGTGAGACTGTTTGAAAAGAAAGCAGAAAAGAAAGAAAACACAGTTCAGGGAAAAGTCAACCCCCACATTCAGTGGTAGAAGGTCCTCAGGGCTGGCCCTGAGGCTGACCCTCGCTGACCCTTCCTTGCTGACCTGGGAGAGGTAGCACTTTTGGCTAGGGTTAGAGCCACTTTAGGAATGCTACTTCCAACAGCTTCCTGTGCTTGTTGACTTGGGTTGGGTTGAGACCGGTAATCTTCTTTCAGTGGTGCTGGGCATTGAATCCAGGACCTTGGACATGGCACACAGGAACTCTGCTGCTGAGCTGACCCCAGCCACTGTTGATAGTCTTTCAGACATCAGAGTAAAAAATAGTGCTTGTTACAGAGCATTTGGAACCTTAAAGATGGGTAGGAAAATTATCCATAGGCCTCCCATGTAGACAGCCACTGCCCTCACAAAACACACTCACTGTTCTGTGAGTGTCTGAATTTGTTGCTTAGCTGTAGAGGTTGTTGGGATAGGTTGTTGTATGCTAGCTTGTCTTAGTGCTTATTTTTTCTTTTGACTGATTGGTTGATTGATTGCCATCTTGAGGGTGGAACCCAGGGCCATGTGTTTGCTAGGCAAGAACTTGACCACTGAGCTGCACGCCAGCCCTAGCATTCACTCTTTGTTATTTTGAGACTGGGTCTCGCTATGTAGCCCAGGCTGCCCTTGAAGTCTTGGTCCTCCTGTCTCACTCTCCTGACTGCATAAGCTAATGGCTGTGAAATGAATCAGGTTTTTTTGTTGAATGTTTCAATTAATTTTTTTCATTCGTTTTTGTTTTTTGGCTATTGTAAACAGTACTATAATTGAGTATAAGTTTGTAGGATCCTAGAAATGTTCCTGTGACAAATGTGTATCTCTTTTTAAATTTCTGCTTTCTGTAAGAGATAGCAGGGGTCACACAGCACCATTGCTTGTTTTGCAGGAGGAAAAGCCCCAGCCCCAGCAGCTGTCCTCACTGTCACCAGGCCTCTTGCCTTGAGGCTTACAGGATATACATGACACCACAGTGTCTCTGCCTGGGTAGTGCCATGTCCCTTGTTCCAGGATAAGAGGATAAAAGCATAAAGACCAAAGTGTCCTGGGTGGGATTAGTGGAATGGAAAACCTTCTAGACCTAGGATTCTTGTTTCCAGCCAGACCCTCCCTGAAGCCCCTGATGCCTCGTCAGGCCAGACCAGACCAGAGGCTCACCCACTGCAAAACCTGGGAAGGATGGGTCCTGCAGGGCTGCTGAGCACCCTTTTCGGTTCTCACCTCTTTCCTTCTCTGGCCGCCTTTTGGAGGAGGAGGAGGGAGACTGTTGTGGGTGTTCAGAGCCAAGAGGCGATGGAGTTTGTTCTGAAGTAGAGGACTTGGTGTGAGTGGGGAGGGAGCGAAGAGGATTGCTGCTTTTACTGCCGTAAGGTGACATATTTCCAGGGGCACTGGAGATGGGACCTAGAGTGCTAGGAAGCACTCTTAGCACTGAGCTACACTCCTCTGTTTTCTTTTGAGATGGTGGCCTTGTGCTTGTGATCCTCCTGGCCCACTGGAATTTCAGCTGGGCATCACTATGCTCTGCTTCCCTTGTGCATTTCTGACCCAGATTCTTAAAGTGGTTTATAGCACTAAATTGTAAAGGCAAGAGTTACCTGTTTCCAGTTACAGACGTGACCAGAAAATTTAGAAGGAATAGAAGAGAAAGTACCTATATATACATGATAATATTTTCTTGGTGGTGACAATTGAATCTAAGACCTCTTACATGCTAAGTACATGCTCTGCCACTGAGCTATACCCTCAACCCAAGATTCTAATTAATGTTTTAAAATACATGTTTTTCAATATCCTGTCTATCTGCCTGTCTATGTATCTATTAATCTAACCTGCAGTACTAGGAAATGAACCCAGGGCCTTTATACCTAGCTGCCTTAGAGAAGGTTTCCCTAAATTGTCCAAGCTGAGTTCAAGCTTCGAAAAATCTCTGCTGTGTATCAGCAGTGTACACTGGGCCTTGGGCAGCCTCTGCTGGCTGTGTTCTGGAATGCTTGCCTTTGAGGCTGGATTCTGGGTGTTCCTGACAAATTCCACCCTCTGAGTGGAAGGTGAAGAGGTTACTGTGCTGGTGTAATATTTGCACACTAAGTTATGGAGGTAAGATTTCCTCCTGTCTTTATACCCTTCTTTCACTGAGAAATGGAGACACTTTTTTTTTTTTGAGGCAGGGTCTTGCTCTGTACCCTAGGCTGGCCTTGAACTCATGGTGATCCTCCTGCCCACTGCTCCTGAGTGCTGGGATTATAGGTGTGTACCCCCATACTCTGCAGAGGGACTTTTTTTTTTTTTTTGGTATGGAAAATTGAACTAATGACCTGGCACTTGCCAGGCAGCCACTGTGCCACTGAGCTATAGTCCTGGCCCCTGAGACCTATTTTTAAAATACATACATTCTGTTTTTCTTTTTTGCCCTGGGTGGAATTCCCTTAAGAAATGTAGCAAATAAGCCTCATAAAGTTTCTAAAACAGCTGATCTGTGATCGTGGGCGTTTTATAAAATTACTTCCTATGAGAGTGTATTTTCCATAAGGATCTGAGTTTTGAAAACAGTTTAGGACTAAATTGTAGAATGCAAACAAGTTTAAAATTTTTTTTGGTACCAGGAATCGAACTCATGACCTCACACTTGCCAGGCAGGCACACTGTGCTGCTGAGCCATATCTCCAGTTTAAATATTCTTATTAAAAAGGAAATATAAGAGGGGGCATTCACCGGATTTGAGGCAGGTGGAGAGTTAGGCTTCTCATTGTCACCTGGCGATTTCTCCTGGATTTAAGAGGAACACCTGGTGAGTGGGGGCTGAGTATGTTATGGACGAGTACTCATTCCTCACGATGAGTACAGTCATGTACTGCAGACATACTAATAAAAGTCAAAAAGACAAATATACAGATGGCCTTGCCCTTGCTGTGGGAGGGGAGGCCCTGCTCAGTGCTCTATACCTTGATGTGCCCTTGGTGGGTTTTCTGTATAGAGACGCCACTTCCTCTGTAACTACATCCTCTGGCCAGTTCTTTGTGGTTTTGGGTAATGCAGCCAAGGCCTCCCATTTCTGACATGAGCAGGTCCCAGAGGGGCTGCTGCAGTGCTGGGCCCTCCAGTCAGGGTCTAGCACCTTCTTTGTGTACTTCAGTGGGGCCCTAGGAGCAGGAGACACCACCAGCAGCCAGGATTAAGGCCAGTGGGCAGTAGGAGCAAGTGTTTGCACCCTGGCTTCTGTAATGGGAGGTAGGCTTTGTGCTCCTTCCCATGGGAAAGGTGTTTCTGTGGCTCCAGGGTCCCCAGTGTGATGGATGGGGCGTGGCTAGCTCTGGGATATGTTCAGGAGGCCAGAGATGGCAAGCTTTCCTTGGAAAATACCGCATGAAATAATTGGGCACTGTCTTATGCTGTCCGGTAGATGCATAAGTGGATTTCCCTGTAGCACCAGCTTAGGCACTTAGAGCTGTTGGAAAGCTGGAGGTTGGAGATCATAGAGTAACCGCGTTGCACTCCCATCTTGTTCTCCTCATGACCTTAGTCATCTGGTGTGTGAGGCAAGTGTGCAGGTGTTTGTCTTCCTGGCAGTGAATGCCCTGGAAGCCTTTTCACTGAGCCTCTTTCGTTGCCCTGCTCTGGATACATGTTTCTTTCCCTGGAACTGCACCCTGCATCTCTTCAGGGGATGGTGCTCATCCTGTTATCCTCCAGGTATTATTTCCTCCGTTTGTCTGCCAACCCCATGCTACTGCCTGATCTGCCACTCCTGCAGAACCAGCCTGGAGGATTATTGCCAAATCTGTCTCTGTCTCAAAATGAAAAATAGAGCTGGGCATGGTGCCATGCACCTGTAATCTCAGCACCCTGAAAGGCTGAGGGAGGATCCTCCTTTAGCTCAGAGAACAGTATAACAGTTTAGGGGTAACTTCTTTCAAAAAATAAAAAGGGCCACAAATGTAACTCAGTGAGAAGGTGCTGGATTCAGCCCCTAATTCTGTCCCCCAGAAAAGGCTGGGGAAGAGTGCTTCTCTAACTTGTGAGTCCTGGGATTCAGTGCTACCAGTGTACATGTGGCCTTATGTCAGAGGTCCTCTTCCACATGGGCTTCCTGTTGGTGCTTTCTGTCTTACCTGTATTTTCTAAATCTATTTCCCAACTATTTGGAAATAAAGAAATAAATAAAACTGAACTTGCTGTCAGAAATGTCTAGACAAGCCTGAGTGCCTGGGTTTGGTCCCTGGCACCACATACACAAAAAAGCTAGATTCATTAATTTTTTTTAGTGCTGAAGATTGAACCCAGGGCCTTATACCTGCTAGACATGCAGTCTGCCACTGAGTTATGTCTCAGTTCTCAACATTTTACTTTGAAAGAAGGTCTCACAGTATTTGAACTTGAGATCCTCCTGGATTAGTCTCCTAAGTAGCTGGAACCACAGATGTGCACCACCATGTGTGGTTAAAATTGTTTTGTAGAGCAGTTTTAGATTCATAGCAAAGTTGAGTAGGAAGTAGAGATTTCCCTTGTACCTCCCCCCCGTTCCTGAGGATCTGATGGAGCCCATTCGCTGAGGTTCTGCTTATAGGGAGGCAGCAGTTGAGAACTTCTACAGTGCTGCCAGATTCCTTTTGTAGGGCTGGCACTTGGAGGAGCTGGAACATGGTGACTGGCAGAGGCAGGCGCCACCTGCATGAGTAGCATCCCAAGGTCCGTCTTCTCCTGCTTGCTTGTTTTGTTGAATGGTTCTGAGGTCTGTGTCAGTCTTCATAGGCACTGGAGCAGCACAGTAGGGAAGGGGTTGGAGGGAGCCATGCATTTTTCCCCCCAATTCTTTGACTTTTAAATTCATGCCTACTGCGTTTACTGTTAGTAACAACAAAAGTACTAATTGATGTCTGTTCTGGCCAGGGATTAGTGGATCTTCTTTTCTGGGTTAGCATCCAGTTTGCCCATCACATCAGAATATTTCTGTAGGAATTCAGAGGAAAGTGGCCCTGTCTGGAATGGAATATGTGCAGACTCTGCCTGAAGTGTGTGCCCAGCAGGACCAGAAGCAGGTGGACTGTAGAAAAGTGCACAGCATGTGTGCCTTACAGGTCTCTGGCCCCAGGTTGTTGGGCTCCAGCATGGCACGCACAGTCTGTCGTGATGCAGAGCTGTGTCTTGGCTAAGTGGGGTAATTAGAGGCTATAATTAGCTTCTCTTCAGTTCCTGCAGAATTGGCTGCCAGGTGATTTGAGGTCAGATTTTTTTGGAAGTTCTTGCTTTTTGGAATGTGGACAACAAGCTATGAGCCTATCAAAGGAACAGAGGCCACTTAAGGCAAGTCACTTGGAGGGTGGGAAGGGCGCAGTGCCGAAGACAGCACACTGCACAGTGCGCTGCATCTGTCTGCTTCCAGCATCTTCTCCTGTGAGCAGGTGTCGCCATCTAGGACCTGAGTGCTGGCCTCCCCAGCTGGCCTGTTCTCTGAATTCACAGGCTTATGTTGCTGTTCCCTACCTACTTAAGCATCTCTCAATCCTTATTACCTGTAGCTCTTGACTTAGAGCGCTGAGTCACTGGGGCTTTGGCCTCTGGTCATACCACTCTGTTGCTACTGTCCCTGTTTAGCATGGTCCACGTACTAAATGTGCAGATCCCAAGTGAGGCCTAAGGAGAGCCCACCTGTGCATCCTGTCTGTCAGGACACACTGTGTCCTCATGTCTGACCTGCTGCAGGCCCCTCCTAAGCAATGGAGAATTATGAACCACAGATCGAATTGCCTTGGTTTTTGCACATGAGGTATGTAGACTCATACAGAGTGGACTTTGTGGAGAATGGTGTTTGTTTTCACTGGAGTATGCTTGTGAGATTAGTCTGTTCTTCTCATTGCTGAATTTAGAATTCACTGTAGTGTGCTATGATGAATGTGATCATTATGTATATCTAAAATGTTCCGATAAACAGGCTGGGAATATAACTCAGCAGCACAGTGCCTGCCTGGCAAGTGCAAGGTCTTAAGTTGGATTCCAGGTACCAAAAAACTCTAAAAAAAACAATAAAATCTAATGTAAAAAAAAAAAGTTGAATAAAGTATGATTTGATACTCTGTTAGTGGACATATGAAATATTTTTATTTGGAGCTATTGTGCATAATGCTGTTAGGAGTATTCTTGTATGTTTTTTAAGTTGTGAGGCTTCGTTTCAGTGAAAAGTTCATTGGAATACTAGGTGTTTGGGGAGCACACACGTCTCTGTTGGGTGTACTGGTTGGCACTGTGACTCCAGCTTCCAAGGTCACAGCTGAGCGGGCAGGAGGCTTCATGTACTTGACATCAGTGCCAGGGAGGTAGAGTTCAGGGTGTTTCACGGCTTGTCAGCATTTAGCGTTCTCTCCTTTTGGTTTTCAGTATTTTAACAGGTAACATGGCTTTACTTTGCATTTCTCTGCTCGTGATGTTGAGCAGCTTTTCACGGGCTGACTCAACACTGGCATGTGAAGATGCCTTCAGATTCCACAGCTTCTGCCCATGTACCCACAGTATGAGTGCTGTGGGGATGGATGGGAGAGGTCCAGGCGCCTGTGCTGTGCTGCATCTCTGCAGGTGCCTGCGTGTAATGGAAGGTGGTCTTGTTGTCAGGTGTCTGAGAAGGAAATGCTTTTACCCTAAAGCCCAGTATGTGCAAGAAGTCTCCTTTTCATGACCAGTATAGTAATACCTCTTACTATGTACTGTATATTTGTTAGCCTTATTAACTGTTAAAAAGTGAAGTCTCAAACATACAGTAAGTGCTCAGTTTAAGAACAAGTTCCACTCTGGGAGAATGCTCATCAATCAGTTCAAGTCATTCATACATCCAGTGAAGTGAGTCGTACGGGCCTGTGACACGGCTGTGCCGTGTGCAGTGTGAACAACAGTTCTCCTGTCGCTGTTCTTCCTCATTTCTGCACACCCTGGGCTCTGCCTGGCGTCGCTGCACTGTGCACTGCTGCACTGTCCACTGAGCGCTCAGCTGCACAGCGGTGGCCATGTCCAGCAGACACATGAGCTGCTTCCCAGATGTGTTTGCCTAATTTGAGGGGTGTACATATCTGGGAAAGTTCAGTTTGAATGTTTGGACATCTGGGACTTACTGTACTCCTTTTGCTTAGAACCTTCCAGATAGAAGGTTTCTTCAGTACCTCAGTCTCCAGAGTAGCTACATGCACCTTTGAATAGTGGTTAAGATGGACTTTCAAGAGTTTAGGAGGAAAACAAGTTTCTATTTATTTTTTTGACCCTGTTTGGTTTGGTTGCGCTTTTTTTTTTTTTTTTTTTTTTTGTGATGGTGACATTGAGGATTGAACTAAGAACCTTCACACAGAGGTACATTTGCAGCCCTTTGTGTGTGTGGAAGGGGCAGGGGGACCCTCTTGCTATGTATTTCAGGCTGGCCTTGGTCTCACAGTGATCCTCCTTCCTCAGCTCCTGACTGAGTGCTGGGATTACAGGTATATCCTATCACGCCTAGCTCTTATTTTATACAATGTTTAGAGGTAGAGCCTTGCTAAATTGGTCTGTGCCTAGGCTGGACTCATACTTAACGATTCTCCTGCCTCAGCCTCCCAGAGTGCTGGGATCACAGGTGTGCACCACCACATTTGGCAGTAAACTTTTTCTGAGGTATACGTTACATAGAACTAAACGACCCTGTTTGGGAGAAACCTTTTAAAGACTGACAGCCAAACCCCAGTTGACATAGTAATCCCAGTGCCACCTCTCCTGGTACAATAGCTGTGTCTTTTCCAGGCTTTCATGTAAATGTGGTGAGGAAGGCCATACTCTTCCATTTGGCTTTGTTGTTGTTGCTGTTGTTTTGAGACAGGGTCTCACTGTGTAGTTCAGGCTGACCTTGCACTCACTACGTAGCCCATGCTGGCCTCAAATTCACAGTGATCCTCCTGCCTCAGCTTCCTGAGTGTTGGGATTGTAGGCGTGTATCTCCATGCTCTGTTGTTTTGGCATCCTCTAACTAACATGTTGGTTTTGAGATCTGGCTATGTTACTTGTGTGAGCAGTTTTCACTTTGTGCCCATTGAGTGGCATTAAATGCTGTTCTTTTTTTTTTGAAGAGAGAAGGCTTCTGTCTGAAGAGAGACAATAGGGGGTCCTGAGCAGGTTGCCCCAAGTGCTCTTCTTGTGCATGATCATTTATGTTCCTGTTTGTCTGTTGCCAGGGGCCCAGGCAGCTTCCAGTCTGGGATGTCTTGAACCATGCTGCCACCAGCAGCTGTGTGTGACCTGTGTGCATGGGTGTGCGCCATTCACTCAGGTCACACACAGCCGAGTGTGTCAGAGCGGAGTGGCGGTCTGGGTGGTCAGAAAACCAGCCCTTCCCTCCCTGTAGCTGCTTGCCTGCCAGCCTTGTTAGTACAGGAGCAGTTTTGTGGGCGTGAGCCGTCCTTGTTGGCTATTCACATGTCTTCTTCTTCTTCTCCTCCTCTTCTTTCTGTCTCCGTCTCTGTCTCCTTTTTTTTTTTTTTTTTTTTTTGTGCCAGGAATCAAACTACCAGTCTTACACTGCCAGCTGAGCTAAATCCCTGGCCCAACACATGTTTTACATTGTACCACTTTAACAATCATACTGATTGCTTTTTCTAGCAAGCTCTCTACCACACAGCTACATCCCTGTCCCAGCCCCAACCCCAGCTCCAGCCCCAGCCCCAGCCCCACTTTGAGAGATGGGTCTCTCACTGAATTACCTGGGCTGGCCTCAAACTTGCAATCTTACAGCCACAGTGTCCTGAGTAGCAGGGGTCCCAGGCATTACCACACACTCAGTGCTTCTGATTTTCAGGAGTCCTTAAGATATCTCAAACGTAAGTCCTTTGTGAGAGAGGTGTGTTGTGAATGTTTCCCCCATTTCATCCCTTGCTTCTTTAATGGTTTATTTGTGTATGTTTGTGTTCGTATTGAGCCCTGCTTTTTTTGTCACTTAGAAGTGAATAGTTGGAAGCACTGGCAATTGGGCATAGTGACACATGAGTAATTTCAGCTACTTGGGAGGCTGAGGCAGGAGGATTTCAAGTTTAAGGCTAGCTTGAGAAACTCAAAAAAAAATGGCTAGGGATGTAACTCATTCTGGGTTGTCTCTATAATTTCTCTGTTTGTCTGTCTCTCTCTTACACACACACACACACACAGTATTTGCAGACTCCTGCTCTGCTGAGTAGCTGAAAGGCTTGCTACAGACTGAGCTGAGGAAATTGGGAACCCAGGTGCTGGCCCCTGGCTCGCTCCTCTTGTGATTTGTCTCAGGGAGGTTCGGTTTCATGCGAATGCTGGCGACCCGCCAGGGTTGGGTAGCTTTTCTTGGAGCAAGTCCAGCTGTTGTGCACCATGGCAGGACTGCCGAGAGCCCAGCCAGCCCCTGCAGTAGGAGGGAAGCCCGTTTCCTGCACCTTAGTCTGGAACATGTGCACCCATGTGACTATAAGTTGGGGGTGAGTGCATGTACGCCCCATGGAGTGCAGAGCCACCCTGCCTGGCGCTGAGGTGCGGGTCACAGGTGCACATGTGCTGCTGCACCGGCCTTTCTCACAGAAGTTTGGGCAGGCAGCTCTTCTAGCACTTTCATTGAACAGAATGGAAGGGCTGCACTTGGGGACAGGAAGAGCAGACAGGAAAGGGAAGAGACCTGATGGCTGCCAGCTCAGTGGAGAGCATGGGCCTGGCTCTGCTTATGCTGCCGTGGCACAGAACCACAGCCTGGGTGATTGAGTGGAGGGAAACCAGTTTGGTTCATGGCTGAACATGACATGGACACCTGCGAGTGCTTCCCGGCAGGAGAGCCTCAGCGTGACATGTCTGAGCAGATGTGGCCTCCTGGGTAGGAGCATGTGCCTCCTGCCTCTCAGCACCACTCAGTGGCAGCGTGGGCTCTCTGTGAGTTTGGGAAGCACAGACTATGCCAGGCAGTAAGGCGAGCAAGGCCCTTTCTGGCTGCAGGTATCCACCATTGGCATGTGTCACCTTGGGTGTCAGGAGATGACCATGTGGCAGTGTCCCTCCTGGGCATGTGCGTGAAGTAAGACAGGGCAGAGCTGGTACTTGTGGCAGGGTTCCTGGGTAGAGCCGCAGGCAGAGCTAGGCCGGCCCCACTTGCAAGTTGTTTGGCTGTTTGTAGACCACGGAATGGTGGAGTTCAGCTGTGCTGGGGTTGGGACCCGGAGGCTGTGTGAGCCTATGGGGTCTGTTTTGTTTTTGGGGTATTGAGGATTGAACCTTTGCACTGAGCCACATCCCCAGCCTTTTTAGTTTTATTTTTGTTTTGAGACAGAATTTTTGCTAAGTTGCCTAGGCTGGGCTCCAAGTTTAAACTGGACTGGAACTTGTGACCCTCCTGCCTCAGCTTCCCAGAGTGTTGAGATTACAGATGTGTGCCACCATGCCTGGCAATTTTGTTTTTGTTTTGAAATAAGGATCTTGCTCTGTAATTCAGTCTGTCCTTGAATTTGTATTCTTCTTGCCTTAGCCTCCCAAGTACTGGGATCATAGCATGCACCACCTTGTTTGGGCGATTTACTGTTGTTTTTATTGTTCCAAAAAAGGAATGAGTCTTCTTTTTTTGACAGATATTCATTTTTATTTTTCTTGTGTAAAAACCCTTATGTTGTAGCTTACTGCTGGAGCTTGAGTCCTTTGGACAGAGACTCTAGTGTGGGTTTTCACAAGATGACCGGTGAATTCCTGCTAGGGAGACTTTGTGAGCACAGTCTCTTTCCGGAGGTCAGGGCTTAGCTAGCTGTAGGTCTTGGAGATGGCGTCAAAGGTGGTCTTAGCAAAGTTGCCCACAGTATCAGTACAGCCCCTGGCAGAAGTGTAGCAGTCATCAGTACCAGCCAGCAGCAGCAGCTTCTTGTGCACAGAGGCTGATACAGTGCCAGTGCCACTGGGGGCAGGGCTCAGATGCGCTAACACTGAGCCACAGCGGGCTATCACCTTGCAAGGGACTTTGTGGGTCTTGCCAGTCTTGTTCCCCCAGTAGCCTCTCCACACGGGAACAATGGAGAGCTTGGCCAGGATGATGGCCTGCAAATGGCAGTGGCTACTTCCTTAGGACACTTTACACCCAGACTAGCGTGACCATTGTAGTCTTCAATGGCGACAGATGCCTTGAACCTGTCCGCTGGCCAGTACAAGTGCTTCTGCACAGGCCTGGTCTTCAGGACTTCGTCCTGAGGGCTGTGCCCAGGAAAAAGTCAATAATCTGACTCCTTGATGGGTAAGGAGAAGAGATAAATTTCCTCCAGGGACTTGATCTCATGTCCCTGACCAGCCAGCCCTGCTTGGTGACAGGAATCCCTCCTTGTCCTCAGCCTTATGGCAGCAAGCTCCACAGCCTCCGGGGAAGTTTCTCTTGCAATGCCCGTGTCCTTGGCCTCAAACACCCCTTCCGAAGCCTCTGGGAAGCCGGAAGCCACTTTGGCCTCCCATGCCTGGGCACCTGGGGCCTCCAGACCCTCCCGCTGCACTGGTGTCATTCACCATTTGGTGTTTCCTCGAGGAAGAAGTGAAATGAGTTTTCTTCATGGGGGAAAAAAACTAACACAAGTTTTACTTGTGTTAACATTAGTAACCCAGATATATTCATATACTTACTTTGAAAGGAGTAATGCATACCAACTACTATTCAAGTTTTTATTTTATTTGTTCATTTATTTTTTCCTGGGCTCACACATGCTAAGTAAACATTCCACCTCTGAGCTGCCTCCTCCATTCCAAATGGTGTGGGTTTTTTTTTGTTGTTTTGTTACCAGGGATCAAACTTATCTCGCATTTACCAGGCAGGTGCTTGTGCTGCTGAGCAAAACCCCCACCCCCCAAGTGGTGTTTTAAATGTACTGTAAGACCTAAAATTTATTTGTTTGTATGTTTGTTTACTTTTGTCTTTTTGATTTAGGGTATCACTATGTAGTTCAGGCTGGCCTTCAACTCACTTTGTAGTCCAGACTGGCCTCAAACTCCCAGCAGTCCTCCTGGCTCAGCCTCCCAGGTGCTGGGATTACAGGCATGTGCTACCATGTCTGTATGCATTTATTTTAAAAGTAGTAATTGAGATTCTGTGCACTTCAGTATTTTCCTAATCATAAGACTCCTTCCTCCCTGTGACTTTGCCCATCAGCGCTTTGTAACCCTGGTGGATGAGCTTGGTGGTGCAGGCTGCATAGCCTCCTGTCTTTGCCTGTGGGGTGCTTGGACTCTGACAGGATGCAGACTTGCACTGACTGTGATTTGCTTCTCCAGGTGCACGTTCAGGTTTCCGAGCACAAACATCAAGATAACATTCACAGCCCTGTCCAGTGAGAAGAGGGAGAAGCTGGAGGCGCCTGAGTCCCCTGTGAAGCCCGTGCAGCCGCACATCTCCCCACTGACCATCAACATTCCAGACACCATGGCCCACCTCCTCAGCCCCCTCCCTTCCCCCACAGGCACCATCAGGTACGTGTGCTCGGGACAACACAGACTGCAGTCAGCATCTTGGAGAGGGAGGTGTTACAGATGCTTGCAGTACCTCTTGAATTTTGGGAGACTGCTGTCAATTTCTACATCATGAAATGCAGTTCCCATGTGTTCCTTTGGTTTTTTTTCACAGGACTGGGGATGGAACTCAGGGCTGCCTGCATGCTAGCCAAGCACTGTATCTCTGAGCTACAGCTCTGGCCCTTGTTTTAAAATTTTGAGTCAGGGTCTTGCTAAGTTGCCCAGGCTGGCCTTGAACTCACGATCCTCCTGCCTTAGCCTCCTGAGTAGCTGAGATCACATGTGTGTACTACCACACCTGATTTGTTCCTGGTTTTTACTTAGGCTTCATTTTAGTGGAGTATAAATTCGTGATTTGTAAAATTTGCCTAAGTCTGAGATTGGTACAGTTACATATAAATCCTGATAATGTGTACTTTGGTTTGGACACACCAAAGTGACCAGGTCATGTCACTTCTACTCAAGAAAGAGCCTGCCATTCAGAAACAGAGGATGACAGCATCAGGCACAGCCACGCAGCCTGTGCAGGGGGAGCCAGGCCTGGTGCAGGGGTGTTGGGCTTGGTGCTGCAGAGGACAGGAGGGCTCTGCCAGCCTGCACCCTGGCGGCTTAGCACAGGTCGGGCCCGCTTGCTATGGGCTGTGAGCTCAGGTTTGCGGGGTGGCCCGGGCATCGTGCTGGCACTCTGCAGGCTGGACTTGGGGAGCACGGGCCTGCTTCCTCTCTGCAGAGTCTGCGCCTCCGCCCAGGCTTCATGCAGCCGACAGCTGGCAGGCAGGAGGGTGCCCCTGGTCTGCCCAGTGCTGCGTATCTGTGTGGCCCACTGAGGAGGGAGGAAGGGCGCAGGCTGCAGAGGCCGCTCCTTTTAAATTAAATTAAATTTTATTCTATTCTATTTTTGGTACCGAGGATCTAACTCACAACCTTGTGCTTGCCAGGCACGCATGTATGCCACTGAGTTAAATCCCTGGCCCCCTCTTAAATTTTAAATTGAGATAGTCTCAGTAAGTTGCCTGGACTGGGCTTGAACTTGTGATCCTTCTGTCTAAGCCTCCCTAGTAGTTGGGACTGCAGGTCTAGGATACCACACCTAACACAGTATTTGTCTTTTTTCTCCCTAATGCCTCTGTTACTTACTGGTTTTCTAAAGAATCTTATCTTGATACTGCATTTCAGTGGCTTGTTTTTTAAATCGCTGTATTGAGTCGTACTGTATGTCACAGTGGACACATCAGTGGTCAGGTCTGAGGTAAGACCTGATCACGAGGAGAAGGCCCCCATCTGCTCTCCTGGTGCGCCTCACAGCCTCAGCTGTGGCCTCCTGGAGCGCAGCCTGTGCGTGGCCCTGCCCTCCTGTGTCCCAGTCTGTAGTGGGGAGGGGTGAGCAGACCATGTTCCCTCTGTCCCTGGACCTGCTGCATGTCATTTGGACTCTTGGTAAGTTCTGGAGCCATAGGAATTCCAGTTTCTTCGTGGGGCCACTATTTGGAGAGGTTGTGTTCCATGATAGTCCTATTTTCCCACAGGAAATACTGATGTTCTCTTACTGTACACCATTTTCCTATTTGTTTTGTTTTTGTGCTTTTGAGACAGGGTCTTGCTATGTAGTTCAGGCTGCTCTTGAACTCACTTTGTAGCCCAGGCTGACCTTGAGCCCGCAATGATCCTCCTGCCTCAGTTTCCCGAGTGCTGGGATTACAGGCATGTGGCACCTTGCCTGGCTTATTTCCTGTTTGCTTTCCCTGACTCAGAGCCAGTTGCTGAAGCATATATGGTATGCACTGCACAGTGGGCTACAGGCACAACCTTTTGTCTTTCACAGTGCTGCGAACTCCTGCCCATCCAGCCCCCGGGGCGCGGGGTCTTCAGGGTACAAAATGGGCCGAGTGATACCATCTGACCTCAGTTTAATGACTGACAACTCACAGCCAGAAAATGAAAAGGAAGCTTCAGGTGGAGACAGCCCAAAGGTAAAGGTTCTGGTCTTAGAGCAGGCCCCAGGGACTGTTCACCACCTGACCCTCACACTGTCACCTGTGTGTTGCATAGCTGGCTGCGTAGGTGCGGGGCTGTCTCTGGGGAGTCATCCTGGGGTCACTCAGGACCTCTCTGAGTGGCTGCAGTGGAGGTGGCTGCCCTGGGTGTGGGGTGCACTTGTCTGCCCTGCTGTGCCGCCCAAGAGGTCACATATGTTCGCACCACCTTGGGGAGGCACAGCTACTGCCTTACTTTGGACAGCAGTTGCTGACAATGACAGTGTAATTCTACATATTTTTATTCTCTGACCTAGTAAGTAATTTCTCTTGCAGGACTTTGAAGGAACTGGGAAAAGTTTATATAAAACAAATTTAGAAGCGACCTAAATGCCCCAGAAGGAACCATGATTAAGATATGGTGGCCCAGAAGAAGTCTGTGTGAGATGTTTTCTGATGGAAAGTGTAGTGCTAAGAAAAACTATAACCCTCCATTACTTTTGCAAACTGGGGTGTATTCCACCCTGGGAGGCCCTGGCCCCCAGGAGTGGGTGCCCCTTATGTGCTGTGCCTGCAGTAGCCTGTGCGTTGCCCACGCTCACTTTATAGTGTGTGCTTAGCCAGCGTTTGGTACACTGTGACCTTTCTGTGCTGGTGGTTTTAGAAATGCACGGAAGCACAGCAGCAGTGCAGGCCTGGCAGCAAGGCCTCCAGCTTGGCCACTTCGCAGCTGTGGGTCTTCACCATGCCTGGTGTTGGGGTCTGGGCTAGAGATGTGGGTTTTCTAGACGCCGGGATCCCAGCAGCTAAGTTTTTCTGTTTGGTGGACACCAGCAAGTAGCCCAGGGCCTACCGCTGTCTTCAGGACCCTGTGCTCTGGTCTCAGCCCACTCCCGGGAGCCCTGTTTCTACCTGTTCTCTTAGTCTGTTTGCGTTTATACCTGAATGCTGTCTCTGGTCATTTGTTTTAAAACTTCATATAAATACCATCTTGACTGTTTTTCATTGCGAGTCATTATTACCCTTTTCATTCACATTATTGTGTTGGAAGGACTGGGAGTTCTTCCAGCAGTTTATGCTGCTGTGTCTGGGTTGTGTTTCTGTTTTGCAAGATGTTGAGGTTTGAACCCAAGACATCCTGCATGCTTGGCAAGTGTGTGCCCCCACCACTCCCACCCTTTTATGAAATGGAGTCTCACTCAGGTGTTTAGTTTGGCCTTGCACTTGTGATTCTCTTGCTTCAGCCTTGCAAGTAGCTGGGATTGCAAAGGTGTGCCACTGTGCCTCTTCATGTGGGATTTTGGGTTGTCACGGTGATGTACCACAGACTGTGAACGAGCCATGAGCACAGCTGCTAGCATCTGTGCAGAATGCCACATGTCTCACATTGGATCCTTCTGTGTCCTTCACTCTCACGGTGTGTGATGTGTCCTGTGTGGAGTCCCCTTGTGACGGGGCTTTGGGCAGTTCGGCCCTAAGCACTCCTGATGCCTCCTGCTGCACTTCAGGACCCCCAGGATCAGGGCCTGGAGATCTGGGGCCTGCTGCCTGCTCTGTTTCTCATATGCCTGGCCTGCTGTCACCATGGAGTCAGAGTTTCAGGGTCTGCAGTGGCTTCCCATGTGTTGCACTGAACTTCGCTAAGTTCAAGCAGTTTTGCTTAATTGTGTTTTTGGTTTTGTATGCTTTGCTTATGTCATTTTCAGTCTTTTATACTCTTCAGTGTCCCCCTTTTTTATGCATTTATTTGAAACTTTAGCATATAATATAAATTTTCATTTTTTTTAAAGATTATAAAACCTGTTCTGTGACAGTAATACAAGCAATATTGTTCCAGTGTTATTCTTGGGTCTGTCTGGAAAGACAGACTACACATGAGTAGTATGATTTGCAGTCATAAAATGCTTGTAAAGTATCAAATATCACTGAATACTTTTACTTGTTTTACTTAAGAATCTACTCTGGGAGGTTTGAAAATCACTTTCCCATTTGTTTCCTCCAAGTTTTCCAAATTTTATTAATTTTTAAATAAAAACTAAGTATCATTAAGTTAGAGGAACATCTAAAATAAGAACTCTGAATTTTAGCTTTAAAAAATGTTAACATCTGTACTTTTTCTTCTTTTTCTTTTTTTAATTTTTGTACTTTTTCTTTTTAAATACAGGATGATTCAAAGCCGCCTTATTCCTATGCACAATTAATAGTACAAGCAATCACAATGGCTCCTGATAAACAGCTCACCCTAAATGGAATTTATACACACATCACTAAAAACTACCCATACTACAGGACTGCGGACAAGGGCTGGCAGGTAAACCATCTCGGTTTATCAGGCATTTCTGTCCATGTCTTATGGATGTTGACTGGTCCTAAGAGGAGGTTAAGCTGGTGCTGCATTTCATTCAGATGCAGGTTAAAAAGGCAGAGTGGGAGGAGTGGGACTATGTCTTGCGCAGAGTTGAGCACTCAGGGCTCAGTATGGAGCAGGGGGAGAGAAAGCAAGCTGCGTTTTTATACCTGTGGAAATACGCGTCTCCATGGGTCGCGGGAAGCATGGCTTATTTGGGATGTTTCTCTTTGGCCACTACAGTTTATTCTATGTGTTTGAAATGAAGGAGAATTTAAAAGTCTAGATGGGAGTGGCGAAGCTCTGGAGACCAAGTGCCAAACTGGAACCTGAAACCTACTGTTGGCAAAGGGTCAACAGTGCAAAAACCCTGAACTCTGAGGTTTTAGTTGAGAAAAAGCAACTTGTACATTAACATCTTTTGTCTTAAAACAAATAAGCCGTGTGCCAGAGGCTTCCTCAATGGACTAGCCTGACCTCTTCCTGGGTGTCCTCAGTCTTCTGTGCACTGCTGCTGAGACCCAAAGGCTGCAGCCTGTGCCCACATGGGTGCAGGGAGCAGCACCTCCTGAGGGCTTGTCTAGCTGAGGCTGCAGGCACCCCCTGCAGCAGGGCCAACCCCTGGTGCACGCTCAGATCCATGCAGTGTTGTCCTTGTTTAGGTTGTGCAGTGGAAATTTTTGTTTCTTTTTTTTCTGGTACCAGAGAGCAAACTCACAACCTTGCGCTTAGCAGGCAGGCACCTGTGCCGCTGAGCTACAGCCCTGACCCTGCACTAGGAATCTTTGAAGATGTGGAAAGTATAATATTTATTTTTTGAACTGTATTTTTTAAAATTTTTATTAGTACTTGTTTGCATTATACAATGATTACCTTCATTGTGAGGAATTGGTACCTGTACACAACTCGGGTCAATTCTTTTAGCTCCTCCCCCCCACCAAACTTACAACCTCATGCTTACCAGCAGGGCCTACACCAGGAGCTAAATCCCCAGCCCCCAATTCTTTCATTTACTTCCCCTCCTCCTCACAGAGAGCCAGAAGTTACACCAATGAGTTTAAAACCTCTACATTGTATATACATTCTTTTCTTTTTGTGTGTCTGTGTGACTACTGAATATATAGTAGAAGCTTGCTCATTGAGACAATTTGGGAAAGGGTTGGTTTGGGATATAGAGTATATCCCAAAAGACATGCCAGGTGTGGTGGTGCACACCTGTAATCCCAGCACTTGGGAGGCTGAAGCAGGAGGACCAACTCAAGTTTGAGGACAACCTGGGCTGTATAGTGAGTTCAAGGCCACAAAGTGAGACCCTATCTCAAAAACAACAACAAACAAACAAAAAACAAGAGAAAAGAAATTACACTTGTGATACTTTAATTCATCAGGTACCCAGGAGGCTCTGTTGTGATGAGTAAATGGCTCTTTCAGCAACACGCTGCCCAGGAGTGACCCTGTGACTTAGCTGTGAGGGTGGAGGCAAAGGGCAAAGCTTTCCTTACAGGCCCAACTGCACAAACATTTGGTGGACGAAGCGTAAGGTCTCCCGAGCAGGTCCCCAGCCTTTGCCTCATGGGACACAGGTCCTCTGTAAAGGCTCAGGGCCCTGCTGCTGCTGCGCCTCACTGTGCCTGCCGCCCCTAAGCCTGCTTCCTCTTAGGGTTTCAGGTCAGCGTGAGGTAAATTCTAGCCATGTACACCATACTTTTATCTGTAAGAGCAAGCTTATGTTTTAAACAAAATGTAAAACAAACAACAGAACAAAAATAGGGTGATTCAAAAGAACAGCATTGGGATGTGTGTTTCTGAAGGCTGGTTCCCTGTGTCAAGGAGAGGAGCTCCCCAGGGAACACAGTCACTTTGTGGGCCTGTGAGGGCACAGGTAACAGTGCAGCCTCTCGTCTGTGGAATTCTCATGGTCCCAATACCAGTTCCCCAGGGTTTTGCAGGAGTGTGTGTTTCTGAAAAGGCCTGGTAGACTAATGTGTGTTTGGTGTTTCTGTGTGTTTTTCTCGCATGTATTGATTGTGAAGTTCTAGCACTGCCAAGTTTTCTTGCTGGAGGATTGGAAGGGTGATTCCCACCCTGACGTGCTTCTCCTGGTGCCTGAGTCGAGAAGCACCTTTGCAGGGAGTGAGCTGCTCAGGCAGGACCCCAGCTAGGGTGTGCCAGGACCAGCTGGCCAGGAGACGTGGCTCGGCAGCCCGCCTGGCACAGTAAGTGCCCCCACTGTGGAGTGACCACCCTCTCTAACAGACTGCTGTGATGCTTATTTTTCTTTTTAAAGAGATGATTTTTAAATAAGATAGTTACACTACTGATTTCTCTGAGTTCAGTGAAGAGGAAGATTTGTGCTGCTGTTGTTCGGACAGTTGAAGGCAGGTGTCTTGGTGAGTGATTTGGGGGTGATAGAGTGCACTGTATGTACCACTGTTGCCCCCTGATTGACATGTTCTGAAATTTAGTTTTAGGGTTTTTTTTCTTCTTTTTTCCTTGAAATAAAATGGCTTTAAAAAAATGATTTTTAGTCCTTTAAAATGCATAATTATCTTCATCCCAGTACCTGTGCATGAGCTGTATCCCCAGCCCATTTGTAAATTTATTTTCAAATTTTGAGACACAGTCTTGCTAAGTTGTCCAGGACAGGCTTGAATTTGTAATCTTCCTGCCTCACTCAGCCTCCCAGAAAATTGGGATTATAGATGTGCACCACCGTGTGTTGCTCAACATTTGTTTTTATGGAAGTAATTTCTTTTTTTGTCTAGATCAAATCCTGTACATCTCCTGCCTGAATGAGATTGTCTGTAGGACATTTTGTTGGCTCTGGCAAATGTAGTGGGAGAGAGGCTGTCAGCCCTTCGGTTCACAGACTTGTACTTCTCATTTCTTTCTGTCCTCAGGCATGCACTTGGCTTTGGAGCAACCACCCTCAGGCCCTTAGGTATTCTTTTTCTGCCCTTAGCTCTCCAGGCTACCCTATACAAAGCAAATGCCTTCAAAGTCTCCCTACATGGCAAGCTTTACTGGGACTTTCTCCTCCTGGCTTATGTCAAAAAGCCTTTTGCTTTGCAGCCTGTCTGTCTGTCTTGCTACTTGAACTTATGATCTTGCCTTGCCCCCTTAGGAGCTGGGGTTATGGGCATACACTAGTACATGTGGTTATATGCTGTTTATTTTCAGAAAAGCACAAAAATGGTCAAGAGCAGAGGCCTTTTAAGAGAAGATGGACTTCTAGCTATGCCCACACTGTGCAGAACACGGGCTGCCCCGCTGCTGCTCTGAGCCCAGGCAGGGCCTTGATCCTTGTGCTTACACCAGTCCCTTCAAGGACCCTGGCCCTCTCTAGCCCTTGGTGGCATCCACGATCGCCACTTGCATTGAGGTTTAGGATTTTACAGTGTCTGCCTGTGACACAAAGCGGGCACCTAGCAAGCAGTAACCCCCGGGCTCACAAATGGGTCTTGGATAACACCTTACTACGAGCAAGTCTGGGCCAAGAGGGTTTGCTCAGTGTTACAGGTTTTCTCTTCGTCAACTTATTTTTTCTCTGGGAAGTCTGTACTGATTTCTAGATTACTGGAGTCAGCATTTGTGGTTTTAATACACATTAGAACAGAATGCCAGAACCCTGGGTTTGACTAAATTATGCAGGGCTTCAATGACCTTGGAAATGGGTACTGTTTCTTTTTGGGTCCACAGTAAATGTCTCATCATTTGCCTTTCGTTGGCTAGAAAATCCCAGGTTTGTTGAAAGGCATGCTTGGAGAGGTCACCTGTTAGTTGTTGCTCTGAGGCAGGGAAGTTCTGGGACATCTGCCGAAGGGAAAGAAGCTCCCTAACTGGTAATGTGGCAGAGAGACAGCGCTGTGGCCTGTGGTCCTGTTGTCCTGTTTTCTCCCTGTGTAGAAAGCCTAGTTCCCTGGAATGACATTGCCTTTTTCCCCTTAGGCTAACCATCTTTTTCCTCCTGATAACATGCAAATTAAATTACTCCACATGGGTTGGCCCCAGGGCGGTCTCCTTTGGGGGTGCCTGGGTGGCACTGTTGATGGAAGTGCAGGGGAGTGGGTCTCCCAAGGAATAGGTATGGCCACTGTCCTGTCCTTTGCAGGCTGGGCACCCTTCTCCAGAGTGCATGGGTCTGGCATGTTTTGTTCCAGTTTCTAGTATTTTTGTACTTTATAGAGTCTTTGCTTGTGCATAACAATATCTCGGGGAGCCAAGTCTAACCCCAGAGCCCGTTGACATCCTACACACACCCCATCCACACTGCCAGGAGGTAGTTTCCTATGGCGCAATACTTCTTGTGCCCATCTAGTGACCACAGCTTTGCCCCAGGTCCTCTGTGGAATTCCACTTGTCACATTGTCTCGGCACTCACAGTTTCAGATTTTGGAACCTGAACGAGGGATGTTTGGGATTAAGGACGTCTGCATTAGCATGGTCTGTGAAATACGTTCCCCTGCTCCCAGACATGACACTGGCGAGACTGCTTGTCCCTATCTGTCGTGGCCACCTACTTGGCAGAGCCTCATCTGTTCCTGGAGGAGCTGAGGGAAAGAGTGGTTGGTCATCAGGACCACTTGGTGGGCCAGCCCGTACAGGTGCCTTAGGGGATTGAAACTGCAGCTCCATGAATTTGCACCTTTAAGGAACTGGCGTGAAGCACAGACAGCCCTTCCCCTCCCCTCCCCTCCCCCTCCCTTCCTTTCCCTTCCCATCCCCTTCCCACAGCTGGAGATGGCCCTGCGTGGTCTGAGGCTTCAAGTGGCCCAGGACCCATTCCTACAGAACTGGTCCCTGGAAGGTTATTTGGCATGTGCTGATTTTCTTAGCTGCCACCAATAGTTCAGAATTTCAGGTTGTGGCTAACAAGTCTAGTAAGGGAAATTCAGAAATGATTTTTAGTGCTCGCTTCAGCAGCACATATACTAGAAATGATTTTTATGTAGCAGCAAATTTCACTTCTAGGTGTTACCACTTTGAGACTATAATTTTAAAATTTGCTTTTGAATGTAAAAGCAGGAGATGTTGATATTAGTCTGTAATTTTTTTTTTTTTTTTTTTTTCAGTTCGTAACTTTTAACCTGTTTTGATGGTGTGGCCAGAGTCAGGCCACAGTGGGAATGTTTTATCAGACCCTTGCTAAACCTGAAACTGGGTTTTTTGGAATAGGAACAATAATAGGCTAGGAGTAGAGAGACATTTTCTTTTATGTGCCTTATGTGCCTTATGCAAGTTGTTGGAATTTAAAAACCTCCTTGGACATTCTTTGTCAACACAGAGCAGTGTGTCTGTTTCTGGAAGGTGGCATCAGTGAGTCCTCTCGATGTTACTGGTTCCCAAATGCTTCAGGCAGCTTCCTGAGTCTGCAGGCTGTTTCTCTGTGAAGGGCACCATACTTGAAAGGAGTGGCTCTTGCCAGTTCTGTGTAGAGCTGGCAGCGGGGTCCTGATGGCCCTCAAGCCTCAGTTCCTATGCGGGGAGGTGGGCGTTGGGTCCCTGTCCTCCGGCTCTGGCTCCGGCTCCAGCTCCGGATTGCCTGGTGCCTGCCTGTGGAACTGTGTGCTTCGCGCACGCTGGAGACTGCTGGGGGAGGTTGGGTCCTGCCTGCAGCGCAGCCTCGAGCTCCACACTGGGCTCTGAGCTCAACATGGAGGTTTCTGCTTTGCAGGGCAATTTTGTTTCTCAGCAAAGAATTATATGAATTCTACGTATTTTTTTATGTTTCATAGAATTCAATTCGCCACAATCTCTCTCTGAATCGTTATTTCATCAAAGTACCACGCTCACAGGAAGAACCAGGCAAAGGCTCCTTCTGGAGGATAGATCCTGCCTCTGAGAGCAAATTGGTAGAGCAGGCTTTTAGGAAAAGACGGCCTAGGGGCGTGCCTTGCTTTAGAACCCCTCTGGGACCGCTTTCTTCTAGGTAAGGACAAAAGGACCCACAGGCCCTCAACTGGATCAGTAAATGCTCTTTCCTTTTGTGTCTGTGATGCCTCCTTCTGCAAATGAAGGAGAAGGAGCCACCAAGTACGCGTGGTTGATTGTTGGGGTGGGGATTTGGAAAATGTTGGGTGCTTCTCCTGCGCTTTGATCCTAGTGCCCGAGACCTTTGAGGTGGGAAGCCCACACCCCCCAGCCCTCACCACACTTACTGTACCCCAGTCCATCAGATCGGCTTCCTCTGGCTGGCCACTTACTGCACCTGTGCGAGGAGGCTCTTTTCCTCTGGCATAGCAGAGTTCTTCAAAGCTGGCTTTTAGCTGCTTACACTCAGGATTGTTAAATCACACCTTTTTAGCTTCACTAATTCTGTTTTTAACCAGTAAAAAGAGGAAAGCATAAGCATTAAGCCCTTGCAAGCTTTCCCATTCCCCACCCCTCCGTCAAACTGCACAGGACCTGCTCAGATGGGCAGTGAGCCCCGCCCTGGGCTGCGCAGACTCTGACCATGACAGGTGTGGGCAGGGTGCATGCAGGCAGCCACAGGCATGAGCAGGGGGTGGCCTGAAGCAGCAGGCCATCCCTCTGCACAGTGAGCTATGGCAGCAAGCCCTCTCTGAGTGCCACCATCGAATACCACTCTGTTCTCTTGGTGACACAGGAGTGCCCCCGCCTCACCCAACCATGCAGGAGTGCTCTCTGCTCACTCCAGTGGCGCCCAGACCCCCGAGAGCCTGTCACGAGAAGGCTCCCCGGCCCCTCTGGAGCCTGAGCCCAGCGCCTCCCAGCCCAAACTCGCTGTCATCCAGGAGGCCCGCTTTGCCCAGAGTGCACCAGGTAAGACACACGGGAGGAAGACCAGAGGCCCTGCGCCCACACCTACACTCAGGTATGCCTGTGCTGGCTGGCAAAGCCAGCGAAGGTTTTTAGATGACCCTGGATATAGATGCCCAAAATAATGTAGAATTCATCTGCTTCTCAAGTAGTTGCTTCATCACTCAAAAAGTTATGTAAATGACTCCACCTTCCCAGAAAATCCACGGATTGCAAAAATTAGACCCTTGTTGGAAGCAGTGTGCCTCCATTGAATGATACAAGTCATAATTAGACAAAAATGTGTTTCTTGGAGAAAAAAATACATAGTGGGAAAATGTGCCCAAACTAAGGCTGTGCTGCGGTCGGGATCCCTGCCGCCCCACCCGGGGCACGCCCTGTGGGCTCCCCACTACACTTCCTGGCCTGTGCTGTGCTCCTTCAGTCTAAGTACCTGGAGTCAGCCAGGAGCTCTCTGCCTCTCTGGCCCCCCACGTGAAGATATAGGACTCAGGTACGGCTGGCCATCTCGAGTTGGCTCCTTTTCCATGGAACAGGGTTGTTTTCATGAAGAACTGGAAGAAGACACCTCTATTGAGATACTGCAGGTTTCTCATTGTTAGCAACTTACAAGGTGAAATGGCCACATCTTGTGTCTTAAACCAGAACATACGTGCCAGCCAGTGCTCAGTGTGTAGACTTCGTTCCTGTAGAGGACACATGAGCCCAGCCCTGCTCCCTTCTTCCCCTGCAGGGTCGCCTCTGTCTAGTCAGCCCGTCTTAATCACTGTGCAGCGGCAGCTACCCCCGGCCATGAAGCCCGTCACCTACACTGTTGCTACCCCTGTGACCACCACCACTTCCCAGCCACCTGTTGTGCAGACGGTCCACGTCGTCCACCAGATACCAGCTGTGTCCGTCACCAGTGTGGCTGGACTGGCCCCAGTGAACACATACACAGTTGCTGGGCAAGCCGTGGTCACTCAGGCAGCAGTGCTGGCCCCTCCTAAGGCCGAGCCACATGAGAATGGAGACCACAGAGAGGTCAAAGGTGAGCACGGGAGGACAGAATTGGGCGGAACAGAGCAGCACAGAGCTGGTACCTGGCAGCCTGGTAGAAGGAAAGCCGAAGGATGCTTCTGTCTGACCCTGTTCTGTGACTTGCTTTTAAAGACATTTTATAATAGGCCTAGAGCCATCTAATTTTCTTTTTTTTGGGTACTGGGGATTGAACTCACGACTACGTACTTGCAAAGCAGGCACTTATGCTGCTGAGCTAAATCCCAGCCCGAGCCATCTAATTTTGTATTTCGTCTTTTTGAGGCTGGGTTTCACTATGCAGTTGAGGCTGACCTTGAATTTATAGCCAGGTTGGCCTCAACTTCAAAGCAATCTTCCTACCTCAGCCTCCCAAGTACTGGGATTACAAGAGTGTGCCACCATGCCATAATTTTTTAAGTTTAAATTGGCGAGATTCTTATTACCTTTCCCAAACTACTAGTTGGTGCCATCTCTCTTTCATTTCAGTGAAAGTAGAACCTGTTCCTGCGATTAGCCACGCTACGCTGGGCACTGCCAGCCGGGTGATCCAGACATCACAGGCCACCCCTGTCCAGACGGTCACCATAGTACAGCAGGCATCCCTTGGCCAACACCAGCTTCCAATCAAAACCGTCACACAGAATGGGACTCACGTGGTGCCGGTCCCTACTGCCATGCATAGCCAGGCGAACAACGGTAAGCGGTGCCATTGTGGCCCTTCCCAGGAGTGGTCTTGTGCGCCATGTAAGCAGGCACCTGCCCAGTGCTCAGGCTCTGCTTGGCTCTGATGCTCTGTGGAAATACTCATACTTCTAAGCTGTGAGAAGTGCAGTCCTGCAGGAGACCTAGCAGCTCCTCGGGAAGATGGCTGCCGTGGGGTCTGAAATGAGTGCATAGCTCTCACCATGGGGGGCACTACTGAGAGTGACTGGAAGGGACCAGGGTGCTCTCCTGCGCTCTGTGCTTTGGATGCCTTTTGGAGACCTGCACACGGCAGAGACGCTGCCAGCATTCTTTAGAGATCTGCAGAGCTGTCAGAACCCTGGCTTTGGGCCTGCCTGGTACAGTGTGCTGGGGAGTCCTGGCTGTCACTGAGCCTGCCCACAAGTGCAGGGTTTCGGGCTCATGCTGCACAGACGTGTGGGTTTGGGGGTGGCTTCGTGGCAGAGCATGTGCCTGGCATTAGCACATGCAAGGCCCCTGGTCAGAGCCCGGCAGTGCATGGAGGCCATGCATGGCGGAAGTGACTCGCCCAGGGGCTCTGTGCCCAACTCAGCCACAGGTGCACGAAGATGCCCAAGTCTGGAGGGTATCTGTGGCAGGGGGCTGGAACCCAGCAAGCCAGCGCCCTCCCTGCATCTGTAGCAGCTCCAGGCTGCTGTTTCCTGTGCACACAGCACCTGCGGTTGACTCTGCCTGCACCAGGCTTCATGTCACCCTCTGGTGCATCTGTGCTGTCCCTCAGGTGTTTGAGTTTGTAAAGGGTCCTCTATAAATGACAGCAAGAGATTTTGCTTTCTGCCATTGGCATGAGAATGAAAGTCTGGCCGCCCGGCTTGGCCTCTGCTCCGCGGCTTTGGCACTATTCACTGACCCTGGCTTTTTACTGACCAGGGGAGACTGTGAGGAGACACAGTTGCTTTATCATTGCTACAGAAATGAACAGAACCAAAAACACAGTACTCTCAAAACAAAAACTGTTTTTAAGAAGAAAATCACATTTATAAATTTTACTGTTTTTAGCATAAACTTTTCAATGCTTTCTGTTAGAACCACAGCCTCCTGAATGCCCTTGGTGTCAGCCAAACCCACGTTCTGTTTCCACATTAACCAGTCACATCGTATAGAAGCTATATAGTTTGGTCGCTGCTTTGTTTTCTAGCACTGGTACCCACCCGAGGGTCTCCCAGGCTAGGCAAGTGCTCTACCACTGAGCTAGCCCCAGCACTTTCATTTTTGAGACTGCATCTTCCTTAGTTTCCCTGGCTGATCTTGACCTTGTGGTTCTCCTACCTCAGCCTCATGAGTAGTGGGTGTGTCACCCTTCTGACAACAAACATGTTTTGCCCAAATTATACAACTCAGCACAGTATTAGCATCTGTTCTGGGGCCTTCACCTGTGATACCAGCTGCCCGCACCAGGAGGCACTCTTCTGTTCCTTTCTCTACCTGTGGCACTGGACAGGGTAGGTGTGACTGGCTGCCTGCCAGGTCAGTGGCACTGAGAGCAGTGGCAGGCCCTGCACTGTCCTGTTGTCCACACTGAGTCCTGTTCCCACTCGGGAGGAAGAAGGGCAAAGGTGCCTACCATTGATGTGAGAAGCCATTTGGTGGTCTGCTGGTAAACTGCTGCTTCAGCGTGATCCACGTCTGCCTAGGAGCCCGAGGCATTCGTACCCCTGGGAGTCACGGTTCAGGTCTACGCTGCCAGTATTTGTAGTTACTCCTCTGCTTCTACCCATCCTATGTGGTCACCCTGAGAGACAGTGCCACAAGGAGGCAGCTGAAGTGGTCAGGGTTCGAACAGGGCAGGAGTGTGGCAGGTGGGCCCCAGGGAGACCCAAGGTGCCAGCAGGAGTGGTGTGGCGTTGCTTACTTCATGTGAAGGCCACACCACAGGGAGCTGGGACCTGACCTCCATCCCTCGCTCTGACGCGCTCTTCGTAGTTCCAAATTCTTCCCCGTCTTCCTTCCTTGTCTCTCTTTGCTCTTGTGCTAGTGATCTGACCAAGGCCCTCATGCATGCTAGGCGGGTATCTGCTGCTAACTCATACTCCAGCCCTTTATAAGCTTTTCATTGTAGGAAAAAATCAAGCATTTTGGAAAAGAATTAACCCAAAGCCAGGCTTGTCCCATTTTCATACCACGCATCTCTCCAAGCAGTGGATGAGCAAAATGCTGACATAGAACCTTGAAAACTTAACAGCATTTCCTATAGAGGCAGTATCTTACTGTAGTTGGGATAATTAATTCTGTCTTTCTCAAAACACACAGTGTGTGTGTCCCTGCCTGCCCCCATGAGGTGAAACTCAAGGCCTTTGCACTGAGTGACAGCCCTTTCTGTTTTTGCACTCAGATGAAGTCTTACTAAGTTGTCTAGACTGGGCTTGAATTTGCAGTCAACCTGCCTCAGCCTCCCAGGGTGAAGTTTACCATCTTAAGGCAAATAGTTCGGTGGCTTTGAGCAGGTTCATAGTGTTTAAAACCACCACTTCTGTCTGGTTCGGACCCATTTCATCATTCCAGAAAGAAACCCTTGGGCCAGGGGTTTAGTGTAGCAGCACAAGTGCCTGCCTGGCAAGCACAGGGTCATGAGTTCGATCCCCAGTACGAAAGAAAGAAAGAAAGAAAGAAAGAAAGAAAGAAAGAAAGAAAGAAAGAAAGGAGAAGAGAAGAGAAGAGAAGAGAAGAGAAGAGAAGAGAAGAGAAGAGAAGAGAAGAGAAGAGAAGAGAAGAGAAGAGAAGAAAAAAGAGACCCTTAGCTGCCAACAGCCCCACTCTGCCTGGTGTCTCTGGAGCTTGTGTGCTGGGTGCTTTGCTTTCACAGTGTGTGGCCTTCTGGACACACTCAGTGAGCTGGGCTCCTCTGCCTGGCTCGATTTGGGACTCTGCACCATTCCTAACCAGAAGTCCCTGGGTGGGTGTTGTGGACCCCCCAGCCCCACCCCCGTCCATTCATTCAGCAGCTGCTGGACCCTGCCTCTCAGCTCTTGGGGAGAATGTTGCCGTGCGCACTTGTGTGCAGGTGTGTTGAGCTCGTGCTTTCATTTCTTCGGGGTGTACACTTATGAGTGCGTCAGATTATTCTGTTCCATTTACTGAGAAATTGTCACACCGTTGCCCACGCCGCAGAACTGCTTCCGGGTTCCTGCCGGCAGCCTGGTGCCCTGCCACCCGCAGCCTCACGCACCAAGTGCAGCCTTGCCGCCTGGGCTGCACTTGCCCTGAGGCTCTGAGGCTCTGGAGAAGAGGGCTGTGCTGTCATCTTGTGGGAGAGATGATTGTGTTCCTCACCGGTGCAAAGTTCACAAACACCAAAATGCTGACAGCCGCTTACGAGCACCACTGTGTATTTCCTCCAGTAGAGCAGATGGTAGTTGTTTTGGGACAGAGTCTGGCTGGATAGTTCAGGTTGGCCTTGGCTTTCAGGTGATCCTCCTGCTGCAGCCTCTTGGTGCTGAGATGAAGGCACCCTGACATCTCAGCGTGGCTTTGCAATAGTTTTGACTTGGGTTTTTCTGATGACTAATGAGGTCAGGCATCTTTCCATGTGATTGGTGGTTGTTTGTGTGTCCTCTTTGGAGAAATGTGTGTCTTAATCCAGTGTTTTCATTGGACAGTCTCTTGCCACTGTGGCTGGAGGATTACAAGTCCTCGAGGCCCTGGTGGGCTGTGGCGAGAGGATGACCCTTCCGTGCGCTCCAGGACTCGCCTTCGCCTCTGTGAGTCAGCTCTGCCTGGGACGTGTTGTAGGCTCGCGAAGGCTGCCTGGCCCAGCTCTGGCCACTCACCTCCATTCTGCAGCAGTTCTGTGGCCACTGTCTTGGGGCAGGTGGAGCGTCCTCACCTGCTGCCGGTTCTCATGTGTCCCTCATGCTGTGTCCCCTCCCCTCTTGCACTGTGGCTGAGGGGCGAGGCCGTGGCAGAACGAGCCTCAGGGGTACAGTCCGTACTCCTTGCTGGCTGCAGATGTCCTCTGTCCACAGCCAGCCCCGCATGGTCCCTGGAGGTTTCCTGAGGAAGAGCAAATGCTTGCTGCCTGGCCAGAAGGCTGGGCTGCCTGCCTCCCTTCCTCGACCCCCAGCCCTCTGTGACCTCTGCCCGGGGCTGTGACCACTCCTGGAGCTGCTGCCTGTGCTGTGCACAGAGCAGGCTCCATCCTTGCTGGGTCCTATACAGTGTGTGGGGCCCCTGGCGGGAGAATGTGTGTGCTCTATGGCTGAGCTGGAGCACACAGGAAGCTGACTGCTCTCAGTGGCTCTCACAGCCAGGTAGAGCCGGTAGGATCCTGAACCTGCCCTCGTCTAGGTGCGGATCCTCACAGATCCATGTACTTTAGAGTTGCGCTTCCTTGCTGAGGACACAGGAGAACCGCGCATCGAGCAGGTCTTTCCCTGGGGTGCCCTGCCCCTCCGTTCTGTGGCTCCATGCAGAGAAGCTATGCTTCCCTCTCGGTGGGCCTGAGCCCTCTCCTCAGACCTGCATCATCTTCCTCTGGGTCCCCGAGCATGGCACTGATGCCTAGGATTTGCGGTGTCTTCCTCTGCCCTCCCTGGCTCCTTCGTCCTGTGAGGCCCCGTGGCCTGGACCTTGGCAGAGGTCCTGCCTCCCCGGAGTGGTGCAGGGTGGGTGCTGCAGCGCAGATATCCCTGTGTCAGTGTGAACCTCCCTGCAGTTCGGCCTGCCTTCGACCCATTTTGCCTGGCAGAGGTGCAGAGCCAGCATGTGCCCCGTGTGCAGGGCCACACCGACAGCAGTGGTTGAGTTGGAAGGTGTGTGGTCTCACTTTGCCTGGTGACATCCCGATCGATTTCTTTCCAAGCCCACAACCAGAGCTCTCTCCTCCCCGGCCCGCCACTGCCATGCACCTTGGCTCAGGAGTGGTGCAAATGTCCCAGTGCCCGTTTGGAGGTGCCCATCCAGCCCACTGGTCCCCAGGGCTGTCGGGAGTCTTCACCTAAGATATGTTGTCCTCCAGCCGCCATCTTTCTGACCTTTGTCATGCCCAGCCTGGTCCTCCACCTTTCCATGTGAGTTTCAAACTTCTCGCTTAAAAGCCCACTGGCCTGTGGCCAGGATGGAGTTGAGTCCCCAGACCTTACAGGGCAGGGCCTGCGTGTCCCCGGTCTGCACAGCACGAGGCCTTGTGCATCCTCTGCAGGCCCGACCAGCTGTCCAGGGTTGCTGCACAACCGAGCCGCTGTTCACAAGGCGGCAGCTTAGCACCCCGCTGAGGCTGAGGCTGCCAGGGTGGCATGTGAGGGGCCTGAGCTGGCCACCATGTGGAGTGGGGGGCCGAGTGGGTGGGTGGGGCCTGTGCCCAGGGCTGTTCAGGCACAGCAGGAGGTTGGGGACCTGGACCACACTCCTTGGTGTTGTGTCCCACGCCAGTGTCCAGAGTAAGCAGATGGCCAGCAGAGCTGAGGGCACAGAGGGACCTGCTCACCTCTCTGCTGTGTAGCTGCATCTGTGTGATAGGGGAGCAGATTGCACCTGAGCCTGTGCCCCCCTCCCTGACCAGGCTGCTCTGTCGTGGGTCCTTTCCCTGCCCCTTTCCCTGGCAGGGGATGATGCATACCCAGAGGGGACCCAAGGTGTCTTCATCATGGCCTCTGGGAGCCTGATGTGTCCCAGACACAGTGGTGCCTGTGGAGACTGCCAGGCTGGAGTGCACTGGGGACAGAACCCCCTGGCTCTGCTGGGGGTGCTGGCAGCCACGTGTGCAGGCTTGAGGGGTCAGGATTGGAGAACTAGGTGCCGGCTGCTGCGCCAGAGCCCATGTCTTCCTAGGGGCTGGGTCCTCTGTCCAGCTCCTTCTGGGGGGTGGGCAGGGCCTGGCTCATGTGGAAGTCCATCTGCTCTGCTCAGTGCTCACTGACTTAGACACTGACCTCATCTAAATGGTGGCTGCACAGGCGCCCCTAGGTGGTCTTGGCCAGTGTCAGGGCCTGTGGCCAGCCAGGCCCCCTGCAGCCCTGCAGCCTGTCTCTGATGGCGTCATGGCAGACAGGCCACAGGGGCTGTTCCCTGCCTCCTTGTGCACGCCCAGCCCCGAGACCTGCACAGCACTGACTGCCATGCTGTGGAGGCTTCGAGCAGCGCCCCCATAGGGACAGGGGACACAGCCTCCTCTGTTTGTCTGGACTTGGGCTGAACTCCAAGAAGCCAGCAGCAGTGCAAAAGAGCTTGCTTTCAGAAGCAAACAAAAATGGTGGCAGTTGGTAATTAAAAGCCCGACATACTAGGTGTCATCAACCTGCCACAGCTGGGGTCCCATGGCCCAGCATGGACCCTGCAGCCCCTGCCTACCTGGGGCTTCCCTTGGGTCCTCGGGATGGCCTGGGGGTGGAGGGCTCCCTGATGTGGGGGTCTGACTCGATGTCTCTTTCCAGCTGCTGCCAGCCCCCTGCATATGTTGGCGACCCACGCGTCGGCCTCGGCTTCCCTGCCCACGAAGCGACAGAACGGTGACCAGGCTGAGCAGCCGGAGCTGAAGCGGGTCAAGACAGAGGACAGCGACAGCATCGTCATTGCCCTGAGCATGGACGCACCCCCGGCGACATTGAGAGACTAGGGGTCTGGAGCCCACGGCCAGGAGGGCTTTCTCACTACATCAACCTCGTGGTGCCAAAAGCAGACTTTGCCTCGCCAACCTGGCCGGCCTGGTGGAGAAGGGCCCGCAGGCTGACTGCGCCCCAGCGCTGGGACAAGCCCAGGCGGCCTTAATGCTCTCACCCGACAGCAGTCGCATCCTGGCCCAGACGCTGGCTCCCTACAGGGCGCTTGCGGGGTGCTACTGCAGACAGCTCCGTGGGGAAGGCGTCCCGTCACCCAGGGCCGAGCTTTGCCGACCAGGGCACCCCACAGGACCCTCCGTGCTAAGGCAGGACAGCCTTTTGTCGTTCCCGCGTGGAGTTAGAATATTCTGAGGTGTGGCGTCTCTGGCCCTTCCCATCACGTGTGTGCTCTGGAAAGTTCAGAATCACAGGACCCTTCATCTGGATCCATTTGGGGTCAGCAGCATCTTCTGTCATTTTTGTTTGTGTGGCAGTGTCGGCCCTGGACAGTTCCTGCTCTGTCGGTGGGCGGGGTGCAGCTCCTCCGTGGACCCCCGCCAGGTTCCCAGTCAGGAGGGGTCTCGGCCTGAGGCACAGAAGGCGCTTACTTCTTTATGTTGACTTTGTCCCTGGCCTAATCTCCCAACCTGAGTAAAACAAGTCTGCTAAGTGTTGTGTGTGCTTCAGCCTGGAGCCCAGCCTTCCCTCCAGGAAGGTTTGTCTCATCACTCCACTCTGAGGCAAGATCCCGGATCCCACTGGGGCTGGTGGGCAGGCGGGCACCTAGAGGTCGTCTCCTCCTGGGGCTGCCCAGGGGGTCCCCGAGCAGCTTCCAGAACTGAGTCCAACACTAAGGCCGACTTCGGGGCCGGCTGCGAACCGCGCATCCAGGCTGCAGCCTTATTGTGAATTTTTTAATGTCATCATCATAGTGTTATTTATTTAAATGTAGTTGCTTTGGTATTTAAGTTTTTTTTAAAGAGAGGGAAAAAACCCTGTATTTTCCTGATGGAATGAAATGGCTCAGAATGGTATATTTAGGCAATTTAAAAACATTTATTATTTACATAAAGACCAAATATGATCAATCTGTTCTAAGTATTGTGTGTCGCCGTCTCAAGCTGTCAGAGTGTATTCAGGCGATGCGTGTGAGTCACGAGGTCACTGCAAACTGCTGGATTTATAACAGCCGTGTGAAAATAAAAGTGAGACATCCTGTGCGTGAGCCGTGTGTGTGACACTAGCATGCAGCCTCTGTGGAGCTGTGGCCTGCGCCTGCCCTGCCACAGCCCGAGGCCCACACTGCGGGACATCTTCGTCTTCTCCCTTGGAAGCTCTGCCATTTGCAGGACCCCTGGACTGAGTGGCATCACGCAGGGTCTGGACCTGTGGGTCCAGTGGTCTGGTCTCCTGGCTGGAGACTGGCTTGGTGACCCTGGGCAGAGTGCTGCATGTCCTGGAGCACTTTCAGGGCAGCGGGACCTGGCAGACTCCTTCGTGAGCTGTCTGCATGCTGAGCTCACCACAGGCTTTGGGTCCTCCCAGGGTCCTGGGGTGGCTGGGGGTGGGGTGCGATCTTCCAGGGCACAGGGCTAGCTTTCCCGTTCCGAGCCCCGCTGACTGGCAGTGTGAGCTCCTCCAGCCCTTTCTGCGTTGGCAGATGGGGTTTAAGACTCACAGCGCAGGCAGAAACTGAGCCCTGGACTAGCAAGGGGGCTCTGCCCAGGTTTTTCCTCCCCTTTTAGGGCTCTATAGGCCTTGTGTGGGTTTCGGTCCCTGGGAGCCTGCTGCTAGCGAGAGGTGGCTCCCTCAGGCACAGTCGGGCCCCAGGGTACAGCCCCATTTTTCCCTTCCTGAGAGCTCTCTGACCTTTGCAAACTTCTGAGCTCCCTCAGGGACTAGGAACTTCAATGTTAGCATCTCCACCCTGAACCTGCAAGGACACCGACCCAGACCCAGATGTGTGGGCATCCTGGCTCTGAGCGGCCCTTCCACCGGCTGCTTGTGACAGTGGGCCTTGGGACCCACACTGTGCACCCGGGCTTCTGTGGTTGGAGCGCGCGGAGGGTGATACATGTGCAGAGATGTGAAATTTTTAAAAGTACCAAGTTCCTGAAATTCAATAAAATATTTTTATTAATTTTAACTGAATACAAGTGTCACTGTCACTTCCAAGTCATGTGTGACCTGTCTGTGCTCCTCTGAGCACACCAAGGGCAGCTGTGAGGGGGGAGGGCTGCAGGGTCAGAGCAGGGCTCCGTCCACCGTGCTGGTGCTGACACAGGGTTGGAGGTGTGAGTGAGCAGCTGTCACTGCCTTTCCTTCTGTGGACTGTTCCTCCGACCTGAGGGCCAAGGTCGCTGCCAACAATTGGAGCATGGGAAGCTGCAGGGGTTCCGGTCCCAGGCAGTGACACAGCGTTTCCCGCAGTGCTGTCTGTGCCTGGACACTGCTATTTACAGGTTCCTGCAGTGCTCCAGGTCCCAGCCTGGTGCTCAGAGTACTGCAGCTAATAGGGTTGGAGGGGGAGGGGGAGGGGGAGGACCTACCCGCCTGCACACCTGGTGCAAGCAGCTGCCATCTCCAGCTAAGGACCCCATGCTGCATCAGGTGGCCACACTGCCCACAGCATTAGAAGTGCTGGGAGACCCGTTGCTAAGTTCACTGCTGCAGCAACCCTGGGCAGAGCCACAGGCAGAACACAAAGCCTCATCTTCTTCACAGGGTGCGGGCCAGTGTAGGGTAGAAGGAGCCGCAGCTCCTGAGACAGACCCTGGCAGTCTGGAGGAGCCTCTGAGCGTGGCAGGTGCTGCAAGGGTCCCAGACCTCTGTTCTTCACTGTTGACGGTCTGCAGGACAGAGCAGTTTATAACCCACGGGGAGCTGGAAACCTGGATCCCTGGTACGACAAGTCCTGGACTGCACGGCACTGCCTAACACAGGTGAGGGGACAGGTCCCAGCGGGACATTCTGGGAAACAACTGATGAGTACACTGTGGCTGGAGGGCAATGCCCAGCTCAGGGTCCCTTACTCCTTCCTAGAGCTGGGTCCAGGGCACTGGAGGCCCAGCAGACTGCGGGACCCGGTGCTGATCTTTTCCTGGCACACAGGGGAAACTGGATGGGTGGAGCACCTAGCACACATGGGGGTGTGGAGGGCTGGACCTGAGCCTTCACCCACACCTGAGCCTTCACCCACTGATGGCCTGGGGGAAACCAGGATGAGGAGAAAAAAGCCCCTACAGCCCTGCACGATGCCACAGCCTTGTACCCTGCAGCAGCAGTGACCCGAGGGAGCCCTGGCTGGTCCTGGAGTCGCAGGCAAGGCTGACCAGAAGCTGTGGATAGGAAAGTAGACAAAACCTTCAGTGCTGTCCAGAAAGCACAGTAGCAGATGGAGCCAGCAGTCTCAGCACAGGGGTGGGGGTGGGGGTGGGGGTGTTTGACAGGATGGGCATGGGCGCCAGTTACTTCAGCCCTCTCCTGTGGAAAGCGCTCTAGGAACTGAGCTGAGAGCAGATCTGGGGGCAGGGCAGGATTTGGGAATGATCACATTTCAGGAATGTGAGGGCACCCGTCCATGCGAGTGTCCCCTGAACAGTATGTTCCTTAAACACTTTGGAATCCAACCAGGATACACAGAATTCTGTTGAGGGCAGGTGTGTTGGTGCACGCCTAGAATCCCAACATCCTGAGGAGCTGAGGCAGAAGGAATCACAAATTTGAGCTCAGCCCAACTTACTGAGAACTCAACTCAAAGGTTTTTGTTTTGTTTTGTTTTTTGTGGTACCAGGGATAGAACTCACAACCTCGCACTCACCAGGCAGACGCTTATGCCACTGAGCTCTAAATCCCAGGCCCTTGTCTCAAAGTTTTTTAAAAGCTGCAGATGTAACTAACTTACTGTGGAGACCTGTGTTCAATCCCTAGTACCATAAAGTTATTTTAAAAATAGAGTAGAAACTTTTTTTTTTTTGTCTTTTTGCAACAGGGTCTCAGCCTCCTGGTGCAGGGATGCCAGACATGCCTCACCAAGCCCAGCCACTGTCCAATAGTTACATTAGACATAACTTGTCTCAACACACTGAAGACCTCAGCAGGCTGGATTTTTTTTTTTTTTAAAGGCCCAACTTGCTGCTCTACAAGTAAGGAGATGGTTAGAAATTAATGGCAGAGTTGTGCCTGGCTGGCCCATCCTGAGAGGAGGTATGGGCCAGCTCTGGGACAGATGGAGTTACAGGGGGCAAGAAGGACTTGCCGCACTCTGGAGGCTGAGGCAGGAAGATCATGAGTTCAAGGCTCAGCCCCAGCAGCCTAATTCAAGCTCAGGCTGGACTGTACAGCAAGGCCCTGTCTCAGAAAATGAGTAACAGTGGTGAGTTCAGTACACAGGGGTGGTGACATCATGGAAGTCCCAGCACAGCCACGCACAAATGGAGCAGAGCAGGCACAGCACGGAGGCCCCACGTTCTGCCCCCCACCGCCCCATGAGTGAGTGAATGGCCAGAAACAGACCAAAGGAGAAGCAAGGCCCACGTGCTGTCAGTGCCCTTCTCTGACAGTGGACAGGACAGCAGTTTGGCCAGGCGTGTGGACCAAGCCCACAGGGACAAGCTGACTCTGGTTATACCAGGAGCCACTCAGGGAAATCTTCAAGTGCTTGGAAATGAGATGACCTATTTCAAAACAACTGGGTCAGAGAGCAAGTTTGGAGGGGAAGTAAACAGTAACTGCAGCAGAAGGATCCTGAAAATGGGTGGGGACCTGGCCAAGACAGCCAACCTCCCAAGGCATGAAATGAGAGGCTAAGATAGACTGGTGCTGTGCAGGGACCGGGGATCAGCGCCACAGCACAGGCTGGCGAGTGCTTGCGGAGTGTCCACGTCCATCACGGGGGGCACTGGAGGACCCGGGGCACCACAACTTCTGGTTTTGGGGTAAACCTTCATGCCTTGAGATTTGGCAACAGATTCGTATATTCCACATGAAAAGTATGAAGAAAAAAGATAAACTGAGATTTTGCATCAAAGAACATTATCAAGAAGGCGAAGAAAATCTACAGAATGGGAGAAAGGATTTGCAAATCATGTAAGGGTCCATGGCTCAGCAGCAAAGGACCCAGTTTAAAAGTGAGAACACAGGCCAGGGAGGTAGCTCAGCGGTACAGCACCTGCCTGGCAAACGTGGACTCATGGGTCTGAGGCCAGCCTGGGTTGCACTGTGAGTTCAAGGCCAGCCTAAAACAAACAAACAAACCAGTCTGCATTACATAGTGAGACTGCCTCAAAAAAGTAAATCAGAGGGCTGGGGATTTAGCTCAGTGGTTTAAGTGCTTGCCCAATAAACACAAGATCGTGAGTTCGATCCCCAGTACCAAAAAAAAAAAAAAAAAGTAAATCAGTAAATAACAAATAACCAAGAGTCTTGGCACCACCTGGAATCCCAGCTACTTGGGAGGCTGAGGCAGGAGCAGCCGAGCTGGGAGATGCAGACCAGCCGTGTGTCTCCTTGTGGAGCAGCCCTGGGCTCCGTCCCCAGTTCCAGAGAGAGCCTGAAGCTCTGGTTCCTGCAACACGGATGAGCTTTGCACTCATGCTGTGACTAACGAGATGTCAAAGCACAAACACTGTGTGAGCCCGTTTATGGAGTCCACAGAGACCGTGAAATAGAGGTCACCGAGAGCTAAGCAGAGGAAGAATGTGATTAGGTGCATTTGTTGGCACTGGAGATTGAACCTACAGCCTTCACACTGAACTACACCCCTCTCTTTATATTTTGAATCACAGTTTCACTAAGTGCTCCAGCTGGGTTCCAAATTGTGACCCTCCTGCCTCAGCCTCTAGAGCTCTGGGATAACAGGCGTGGGCTGCCGTGTTCAACGGGTACCTGGGTAAGGTGTTTCGTTAGGTTAGGAAGCAGGTAGGACACCATTGCTCTGGCTACTTCTGGTGCATGTAAAAGGCCCGCATGGGCGTGTGCTGCAGAGCCTGGGGAGACGCCTCCCAGAGCCATGCAGACGGCAGTGCATGAGCAGAGACCCGGCCTTGCCGGTCCTCAAGGATGCATGATGGCAGGATCACAGCGAGGCTTCACATAGCGCAGACCACTGTGGCCAGAGACAGTCTGAGGGCCCCTTGGTAACACTCTTAAAAAAACATGCACTTGAGGACAAGCAGCTGCTGCTACATAAATTTGGCCTCCTAAAGCCTCTGAACTCCACCTGCTGAAGAGCAGTGTCTCTCCCAGGGTCTGGAACAGCACAGAACTGGCGCCAGGCCTGCTGCTGTCTGAGAGCAGGGATCACACAGCCACTCTGCAAACTGTGGTGGCCTGTGTGAGGCTGAGCCAGCATCTACAGCCAGTCTCACAGCCCAGAAATAAAGGAAGTGAAACCTGTGTTTCACCAGGCTGTTCCCAGCAGCACTGTTGACTGCACTGGGCCTGGACCCACCCTAGGCACAGCAGCTGCCAAGCATGGACAGCCTGGGGCAGCCGATACCAACTACTTGGCACGTCAGCTGGCTTGCTGGCTGGGCATGGCATAAGGGGAAGCCAGACCGCAGGCCACGTGCAGTCGTGGGCTGAGTGGTGTCCCCACAATGGTCCTCTCAAGTGGATGCGACCCTAACTGCAGAGGTCATTGGTTAGATGAGGGCGCACGGATGAAGGTGGCCCAGCCTGGCCCAGGGGATTCCTTAGAAGCCAGACCCAGAGGGGCCTCCCCTGTAAGGGGCACTGCAGAGCCCCCACACCCCAGAGCCCAGTCCGCCCGACCTCGGCTCTGGCATCTGCTGCCATGGCTTCGAAAAAACACAACTTGTCTCCATCACTCAGTTTTCATGACTGTGACAGCGGCCTCGGACAGCAGTGGGCCGGAAGACTGTGCCATTGTGGGAGTGGCCAGCGTTGTGACAGAGTACTCGGCACTTCCTATGTGCAATCTCACAGTTGACTGGCAATCAGCCGCTGCTGCTGTGGCCTTGGGTGGTGCACAGCTGGTCCTGGCGTGAGGGGCAGGGCTCTGGTTGGAGCCAGACACGCATGCCCCTGCTCGCTGTACGACTGATGGAAGCGAAACCAGCCCATGCCAGGCGGTGAGATCCTGCCACAGTAAGCTGTGGAGCCAGCAGACCAGACAGGATGCAGGATGGGGGGACCATGCGGTGTGTGGGGTTCAGTCCCTGATGACAGGGTTGCAGAGTGGGGTGGAGTGGCAGCTACACAACATTGCGAATGAACTGAATACTGCTGGGCTGTACCCTAACGTGGTCAGCAAGCTGGGCCTAGTGATGCACACCTCTCATTCTAGCACTCTGGGAGGCTGAAGCAGGAAATTCCCAAGTTGGAAGCAAGCCTGGGCAACTTAGCAATTTAGTGACCCTGACTCACAGGGAGGGAGCATGCTGCTTGGTAGGAGAGCTCTCCTGGAGTCCATCCTCAGTACCAGAAACTAAAAAATCAAGCTAGGCTGCTGGAAATCAAGCTAGCTGCCTCCTGTAGTCTTCAAGGAAATTCTGAAACAGAAGAAATGTGGACTTTCTGGACTCCGGTCCAGCTGTGAAGGTCATGAAAAGTCCTCTTGGCATCTGCCCAGAGCCTAGACTGACACCTCCACTGCCCACAGGCTGCGCGGGAAGCGGCCTCATGCTCCCAGCAGCTGCGCCCGGAAGGACCATGACTCGGAAGACCGAGGGTGCCTAGCTGGAGAGGCTGCCTTGACACAGCCCCCCAACACCTCCCTGCAGTCACTGCCTGTCCCTTGCACGCTCTACTCTTGTGAAAGCCAGAATGAGGGCCTGGGGGTGTAGCTCAGGGCAAGGTGCTTGCCTAAGAAGCATGAGATCCTGGGCTCAAATCTCAGTATCGGGGGAAAAAAATCTAGCGCATACCTCCATTGTGGTGGATGCTGCATAAAGCAAACAGTTTTAAAATTAATACCGAAAAGCCAGGTGTGGTGGTGCACACCAGGGATCTCTGCACTGTAGCTGCCTGCTGTAGTCAGGGATTGTAAGAACTACTATATACAGGACACATAATTTATAGTAGTATTTTATGCTAGTCACCCAGAGTCAAATACAAGAAGTGCAGGAAAACTATCTATACACCAAAGACCTAAAGAATCCAGCCGAGGGCCTGGATCCTATGGCAATGTCCTGCCCAAGTCTGGCTGGAGACCTGGAGCCATGATAGTGCCCTGCCCCACTCTCGAGTCCAACTGGAGGCCTAGAGCCCCCAACACGGACTCATCCAAGTCTGAATCACGGACCTGTGCTGGGAAGGCCCAAAGGTCAGCGGTGGAAGCTGGAAAGCTGTAACCCCAAGCCCCTGAAGACTCACATTAGATGCGACGTCTGCTTGTCTTAATCAAGTGCATCATCAAGTTACGTGTGTGTTATGTGTGGCCCCCAACTGCTCATTCAGCACTAAGTCTTGGGCTCATCTGTTTCCCTACGCATTTACCACACATCCAAAGGCGCCTGCTTGGGTATTTACAGATACTTTAGTATAATTTATATTATCTATATTTAATTGTATATTAACACTATTTTCTAACTCAGTGTGTCCACTATGTATTACAGATAAATGCATCTGTCTGGCCAACAATCTTAACTGGGACTTATTTTGGGGTAAAGCTAAATAGTCATGCTGCAGCTTATTTTACAGTTAGGCCGTATTTCAAGGAAATGGGGGAGCTCTCAGTTCAATCCCCAGTGCTACAAATGAAGGGATGATTAAACAACAGATGAATGAATAAAATAAACAAGAACCAGGTTTGGTGGTACACTCCTGTAATCCCAGCACTCGAGAGAATGAGGCAGCATTGTTGCAAGTTCGAAACCAGCCTGGCTTACAAAGTGAGCCAGCCCAAGGCCAGCATCAACTGCATAGGAAATTCTGTCTTAAAAAAAAAAAAAAAATCTATCTATCTATCTATCTATCTATCTATCTATCTATCTATTATCTATCTATCTATCAATCAATCATCAAAACTACCAAGTGGGCTTTTTCTCAACAGCGGTCAGCTGACAATGAAAACAAATCATTGTGGTTCCCAGCTCTCAAATCAACAGACAGGATGAAGACGGGCATCTCTTTGATGCAGGAAAGCTGTCGGACACAGTCGGCCTGCCCACCCGCAGTGGCCCGAGCCCGGGAACACCTCTTGACTCCATCAGGGCCTGTTCTGTGGGGCTTCAGTTGCTTCCTAGCAGCCTCGATGTCCTGAGTGGGGTCAGAACACTCCCCCTGCATGATCATTTTGACTGCTGGGCAGCGGCAGCGGCAGTGTTGACTATACGCTGTTGACTGTATGCTGATCGCACCTCAGAAAGACACTCAGGAAAGAGACCTTCAGGAACTGCTTCAGAAAGTGGCAAGGATGACAGAGTAAAGTGCTCAAAGTGAGGGGACTTTGGGCTACGGATATAGCTCAGTGGCACAGCATCTGCCTGGCAAGGGCAAGGTTGTGTGTTCTATTCCTGCTACCAGGGAAAAACAGAATAAAACCACCAAGGGAGGGGATCCTAGGCGGGGATGCATGGCAACGTCTTTTACTAAAATAAATTTAAAAGGGTCACCGTGTGCTGTGATCACACTGCATTCCCAGTGTTCCCCAACACTGCTGTGGGAGACTGAACTTGTGCCCAAAGCGTGATCTTAGCAAAAGTGTGAGGCTGCCTCAGGTAGAATCTTGCAGGGAGAGGTGGCAGACCTGCAGTCCTTTAACCCAGGGTGGTGGCTACATAAGTGTGTCAGCCTGTGTGCACAGACTTCTACATGATACCAGTGAAGGAGACAGATTCACATGCTCAGATAACTGCAGGGTGTCACGTGTGCCGAGCTGAGTTACTGGTCTGAAAGCTGCATCGCTCACCCAGTGGCACAGGGCTTCTCTGGTGGCGCTCTGCAATGCATGGTGTCACCTCAGCTCACGAATGCTTTTGCTTATGGACAATTTAGTGTGCGAGCAGAAACATTTGGCAGTTCTGTCTGCTTGGAAACTACATCAGGGGCATCTCTCTTGCACAAACACAAATGTGACCATCTTTTCCAAACTGTAGAACAGATGAAGTCTGTGAACCAAGGTACTTGCTATACTCTCCTGTGTTCTCTAGTTTGGAAGGAATACACACTGTGGCTGATCCTACTGTCCAGTCCAAAGCGTGAAACCACCACAACACAAGCTCTGACACAGGAAAAGGCTGCTCTGCGGTGAGGGCCACCCCAAGAGGTCACTGAGTGTGCAGTGGCTGCACAAAGAAAAGACATGAAAACTTCTGGCCAAACAAGGCTGCCATGAGGCTGGCCAGGATGGAAGGGAGGGGCAGGGCCCACAGAGCTGCCATCCTGCACAGGGCGGGTCAGCTGTGGCCCACGGCTCACACACCTTGGCAGCTGGAGGCAGGATAGGTACCGGAGGCGCAGGCCTACCTGGACTAGGCAGGGCTTCTGGAATCATGACAGACTTTCTGCACCCTCTCCTGGCCCAAGTTCAAGGTCTAACACCGGAGGTGGAGGTGATGGGCAGTGCTGCTCCTGCTGTTCATGCAGTGGGCACACACTGTATCTAGGAGGCGTGGCAGCCTGGAGGGTGTATCAAGGGACAAACCAAAACCAACACCAACTTCAGGTGCTGCTGGGTCATGGCGTGGACCAGGGAGGCGACAGGGAGGCTGCCACATGATGCTGGCATAGCAAGGCTCCTGGTGTCACCTAGGCACCTGAGATGCAGGCCTACCTGCCCCATGCCAGTGACACACTGAGGGGCCCTGTGCGTGTGTGCTACGCACCTTCCAGGGTAATATCTCCTACACTAGGCTACATTTGGGGAAATCACGCACGCTGGAAATTGTGTAAACACAAAGGTTTGCCCTACTCCCTGGCCTACAGGCAGTTTTGCAGTGCTGGAGAAAGCAAGGCTCATCAGCTGAAAGGGAGAGACTGGTGTCCAAAGTGTCACCCACCACATCGCCCCAGAGGGGCAGACTGGAGCCTCTGCAGGGGGTAGGACACAGATGGGACCAGACCCACCCATCACCGCCCTGCACCTGCTCTCCAGCCCATGGTTCCTTCTCCTCCAGTTGCTCCCCTGCCTGGAGGCCGGAGCCACATGGCGTGCAGGTGGGAGACTCTGGCCCTGTGTCCCAGTGACAGGACAGTTGGACCCCTGGGGCAGAGAGTCCTGAAATCCACCGTCTAACCAGAGTCTCAAAACAAGGAGAGCAATGTCTGCCTTCACAGCACACCGCCCTGCTCTCTACTGTACAGAATACAACAAAATTAGTCACTTTTATTTAAAGAAACAGTACAAATAAGTGCAAAATTAAATGTCATGATTAAATACACAAAAAGGCAACATGCATCCTTGACATCGAAACCCATGTATGACAGTCGGTTACACGACAGTGAGGAAACGGCAGACTGAGGACCTGCTGCGATGCAGATTGTAAGTATTTGTAGCCTGAAATCAATATCATGAAAATAAGTTTCTTTTGAGGGAACTGAAGAAAATTAAATACATACTTCAGGGAGCACGGACACTGTGGACCCCATGGCCTATCTGAGTTACCAATCTTTAACTGGTACGTGCCTTTCATTCCCAAAACGTTAGTGTAGCTACTCAAAATGCTGGGTGACGGCGAGGGGTGGACACAGCAGCTAAGGCTATCCCCACTGGAGAGGCCCCAGGAACACATGGCCCACTCTGTGGAGGAGTCCATCGAATGAAGGGACAGGGTCTTTTTAAAGTCATTTTTCAAAGTCTATGCATTGCTCTGTTCCCTACATGTAATGGGCAGGCTGCTTGAGCCCAGAGTGAACTGGGAAAGCTGTAGAGACATCCCGGAACCCGCGGCCAGGGCTGCCTCTGGGGGATGCGCAGCTCTGGTGTGGATGGCTGGCCCTTCTGCTGGAGGCCTGGCCTGGGCTGTGCCACCAGGATGCGCCTGCTCACTGTCGCACAGCTTGGGGGCCAGCGGGGATGGCGCAGAGGCAGACTCCCCAGAGCCTCTGCTGCAGTAAGGGTGCAGTGGAGTCACTAATGTGAACATCACAGGTGAACCAAAAGGTGTCGGCGGCAGGGGCACAAGCACCCGAGCCAGAGTGCCTGGGGTGCCTCGGTAATTATTATTTAATTCGGGAAAATGGGAGCCTTCTCAGGAAGGCAGACAGCCCAGTGGCTCAAGACCCGAGTCCTGAGCAGTCCCTCCAGCCCCTGCTCCCCAAAGCCCGGGGCACTGGCACCAGCCCCGGGTGTCTGCAGGGCACTGGGCAGCTGGCACAAGGACGTGCAGGGTGAGCGTCACAGCTTGTCATCAGTCATCTCTAGGAACTGTGCGTACACATCCCGGACGCACTCGCCCTTGGGGTTGAACAGGAACTTGTAGTAGCTGCCGTCAGCACAGATGGCTAGGACAGGAGACACCACGTCAGCTGGGGCGGCGCTCAGTAGGCCTTCGAGCCCAGTGTCACCACCCACAGCCCCCGCTGGCCATGGCATCGCCCAGAGCCCTGAAGGGTGAGAAGGCATGGCAGCCCCTCCAGGAAGCCACTTACCAATGACCGCATTTGGCTCAGTCCCAAAGGCACAAATGCAGGGAGAGCCTGAGGGGACCTGGAACTTGGAGAAACTCCATTTGGAACTGAAGTATTTTGGAAGAAAACTGGCTGATGCCAAACTGCAAGGACAAGGGGGAAATGAGTAAAAAGGGCACAGAAGTATTATCTCCTGAGACCTATAGAGTTGTTAAAGTACTGAAGTGCTCTAATCAATAGTTTTGGACTGATTTCTTCAGTTCCATTCTTTTAGAATTTTGTGGTTTTTGTTTGATTTTTTGAGACAGGGTCTTGCTATGGCATTTAGGCTGGCCCTGAGTTCACTATGTAGCCCAAGACAGCCTCAAACTTGCGGTGAGCTTTCTGCCTCAGTCTCATGAATGCTGCATTACAGGAGTGAGCCACCATGCCCAGCAAGCAATGGGTTTGTAATAACCAAAGGCATTAGTACCAAGCCTGTCCTGCCATCAGGGTCCCCTGGAAGGCTGCACACCACCCGGCAAAGCTGTGCTCACCACACAACTCCTTAGTGACAGATAGACTCTGGCCTTGTCACACTGGAGCAGTGGCTAACCCTGTCCTTGTCCCTCCCAACTCTTCTCTCCAACAGGCCTAGAACCTACCTAGACTGCTTATTCCTTTTTGGGTCCTCTGCTGCGAAAATGTGCACTGTGCCATGGTCACTGGACACACAGATGAGGGAGGCATCCTGGTTGAAGTTAATGCTGTGGAGAAGATGAGATGAAACGTGGGCTGTGTGTGGACTCAAGAACCAGCGTGTCACACACAGCACCCAGTATGAGTTCACTCCTTGGAGACCACTGAGCCCCGACCCACAGTGGCACTCAGCTTGAGCCAAGTGCAGCACACGCTCCAGCAGCTCTCAGCCTGAGCATGCAGATAAGGCTCGGGTGAGGAGGCTGGCAGGCCCAGGAGGCACAGGCTACCAAGGCTGTGCCTGGGTCCACGTGTCTGCAAGCCGAGAGCCCTCAGACACAGACACAGAGCATGTGACAATGAGGTCAGGCCCTCAACGCACAGTGCCGTGCTGGCGGGCTTTGTGGGTCAGCACTGCAGACTGCGAGCCCCGCAGATGGGTCCATCTCAGAGCTCACTGGCTGAGACATCAAGGGCCAGCCAAGGCCTCTAGCATATTTTTTTCAGTATTGCCAGGCACACTGTGCTGCAGAGCTAGATCCCTGGCCCCTAGTATTTGTTTTAAATGCCACAGAAACACAATTCAGAATAAGGTCAAGGACGAGTTGAAGCTGGCAAAGGGGTGAGTGTCTAAGCAGGGTGCTGAGGCCATGTCAGTCAACCAAAGTCGTCCACTAGGTATGTATGGCAGTGCCAGGGACTCAGCCTGGGGGCACATGCATGCCAGCAAGGCACTGAGTGACACCCCCAGCTCTCATTTTTTGAGACAAAGTCTTGCTAATTTGGCCAGGCAAGCTTTGAACTTGCACTCTTCTTCCTACCAAGTCTCCAAAGCAGCGAAGATCACAGGGACATGCCACCATTCCTAGCTTTACACCCCTTTATTTTTATATACACACCCCATAACATACAGCAAAACTCAGTAATAGCAAAAAGAGCCAAGACCACCTGCCTAGCAGCTGTCAAGGTCAGGCCCTGTATCCTTACCAGTAAATATTTGCTGCTTGAGATCCTCTTCGTAGCTCCTGGATTAAATGCCCTGATGAAGTATCAAATATTCTTATAAGGGTCCCCTTTGAAAAACAGTGAAGTGTTTCATTATCAACGATTCACAACTCCTGAGTCTCGAGATGATCTGTGCTCACAAACCTCTTGGGCCCACAGACCTTCCCCCCAACCTCCCTGCCACACAGGGCCACCTGGTCCCAAGTGCACTGGCAGCTGAGTCCCACCGACTGGCCAGGTCAGAGCATGGCTGGAGATAATGCCTGACTATACTGACACCGTCCACCTGGCCAGAGTGCCCCACAGGCTGCCTCCCTCCCAGACATGTGTCCATCTGCAGAAAGGCACCTGAAGTCAAAACTCCTCCAGCGGGGTGTTATGATCCTAATAACAGAAGATAAGACAGTGGGAAGCCCAGACTGTCCCATCCGCCACCTTGGCCCCCCCAGGAGAGGATGCCTAAGACTTGGAAAGGACTCACCAATGTTCTATCACTGAACATGAAGATGCCTTAGCAGCACAAATGGAAATTGCTTCTGCTTTTGTGGAGTGCATTAACCTCGATTAAACTTCTACTGAAGTAAGAAATCTTGTCTCAGACCCAGGGCAGCAGAAGCCTCTCATGGGTATGCGGGGAGGACACCCCAAGATGACAACTTAACTGTTGTGTAACATTTTACAGAAGCCCCTTTAAGTCCTGATTACCCTAGAAATCAGCTTTGCACGGGACACACCTAGTGTTTCAACACCATGACTCTGCTTGCTGCATACACGTGCTCAAGTCCCCGGCAGTGCCACTGCATGCCAACACCCAAATGACACTGCTAACAAGGGGCGGGGGACAATAGGCTGCAGACTTAGGCTCACTGCCCTGCCCAGCATCACTAGAAAGTACTGTACCCTGTATCGCTAGCCTGGAAACGACCAAAACACAAAGCCTGGCTTCTGCTGAATGCTCCTACATCTCTGTGGCGTTGAAAAGCCCCCAAAGCCAGTAGCTGTGTACAAGGACACTGTGACATGGGGAAGGCATGACCTGTTCCAGCCACTTGGAGGGGACTGCTGATGTGGGAGGGTGGAATGTGGAGAGCGCCCAAGCCTGTGCTCAGAATGGGGTCCTGTGATTACAGGGAGAGGCTGTAGGGGCTGTGATTACATGAGCAGAGTCTAGGGGTAAAAGAATACAAGCAGACGTACTCGACAGGGAAGAATGTTCCTTAGTTTCAGGAAATTGTATCTGTTGCTAACCCAGCAGCACCCTGAAGAACAGCACCTACTAACGACCTGTCCTCTGCTAGGCCCCACACGCGTGCCAAGGCCCCGGCCCACAGCAGCAGATGAGCCCATGCCTACCCCAGGCCGCCCTGCTCCAGTTCCTGGTTCCCTCAACACAGCCTGGGCTTGCATGAAACTACAGTAGGAAGATTGAATTTTCTTCCTTCAAAATCCAAATCAATTCAGGTTGAAGGCAGTAAAAGGACACAGATAAACAATATTTTACAAAGTAGTTCTGCACGTCGGGTGCACTGAGAGAGGTACACAGGCAGTACTGGAAATCACAGACAATCATGGTGCAGTGAGGAGCTCTCAGGAGGTAACCAGAAGGCAGGGCTCAGTCATCAGCCTGCTGTAACAAAAGCACAGGAGCGGAGTGGTGGCCACTCCTCAACTCCTCTCTGCCTCCCCCGCTGGGGAGCTGACAGCAGGAGGCTGGCTGCACACCCCTCTGTCCCAGGCCTAGGCAGGGAGCATGCTTACTTTTTCAGAGGCAGTTGCAATTCTTGTTCCCTGCAGGTTGAGAGCGATGCAGCTCAGGATGCCCTCATGAGCAGGAATGTCCACGGGGGGCTTCTCGGTACTGGCCAGGTCCACAAGCTGCACGTGGCCCGTGTGGGTGCCCGGGAAGGCCAGGAGGGAGTTGTTACTATTGGGACACAGGACACAGAGGCCTGGACAGAGACACAGGAAGCCATCAGCAGCTGACACCAGGACAGAGCTCTGATTCTTCGCAACCAGCACTTACGTTTTGCTCAGGAAAAAAAAAAAAAAAAAAGACTATTCGCACAGTATGCACTTATATCAGTAACAAAGTCGACTTAAAAGACTTCTGACTGCTGCAGTGGAAAGCTACTCAGCTATAAAGTAGAATAATCTCAAGGCTCCTGTAGGTAAATGGACGCAAATGGAGATCATGTTCATGGCCGAAACAGTTTGAACTCATACATGTGAACCCTAACATAAGAAACAGAAAGAATTAATGGGATCCAAAAGTAAAACAGTTCATGTAAAAACAAAGGTTTGGAGGAAATACCTGGGAGGGAAAGGCAGAAACTACTGTCAACTTTTTGGCTTATCTTGAACTCTTACATTGTTTATATAATTTTGTTAGGTTTGGCTTTGTTCTGTCTTATTTTGTTAGATTTTATGCTGTCAGATGGTAAGGGCATCTATTTTGAATATAATGGGATATATTATGGCAATCATGGTTTCCTATTATATTGCTTTGAAGTTTTATAATGTTTTCATTCATTTGCTTGATTGGTTTTATTCTGTTTTGTTAGATTTTATTATGTGTTAATGGTATGAATAGCTATTTTGAAGAAAACAAGACATTATGGCACGCATTGCTGGTTTACTATCATCTTGTTTTGAAGTCCTACCATGCTTTTCTTTTTCTGTTTTGATTGGTTCAATCCTGTTGTGTCTTATTTGATTTTATTATGTGTGATGGTATAGACAAATTTTTTGAGGAAAATGAGGTATTATAGTAGCCATTGTTCATTTCCTATTATTTGGTTTTGAAGTCCTATAATGCTTTCATTCTTTTGAATGGTTTTATACTATTTTGTTATCTTTGATATTAATGTGTGTGAAGCTATGCTCAACTATTTCAAAGAAAAGAGACAATATGGTAGCTACTGTTCATGTCCGGTTGTCTTGTTGTGAAGTGCTGTGCTGCCTGCATTGTTCTGTTCTGATTTGATTTGTTCTGTTCTCTTTTGTTTTATTCTCTTTAAAATTAAAAATTAAAAAAAAAAACGACTTCTGACTGTAAAGTGATCAAGAACTGATACAGCAACCACCCATTAGACCCTCTCACAAGTAGGAACATTTCCTGAACAACCAATTACTGAAGAGAATGCCATTTATTTTTTGTAGTGGCAGCTACTGAGAATGCACTACCACAGTACTACAAAATACACCAACTGCTCCACGCTGGGAATAGCATCATATGCCTGTAATCTCAGCAGGCAGATCCCAAGTTCAAGTCCTGCCTAGACTAAACTTGGCAAGACTGTCTCAAAATTAAAAGTAAGAAAGGGCTGGGGATGTAGTTCAGTGATATAGCATCCCTGGGTTCAATCTCCAGCACCCCCTACCCTCATACAAACAGAAAAACAACTCTAAAATAAAGTCTAAGCAAAGCTGGGCATGGTGGTGCACACTTATAATTCTAGCACTTGGGAGGCTGAAGCAAAAAGATCACCAGGAGGGGCCAGGAGTTTAGCTCAGTGGCATTAAGTGCCTGCTTGGCAAACGCAAGGTCTTGAGTTTGATCCCTGGCACAAAAACAAAACAAAACAAATCAAATCACCAGGAGTTCAAGCCCAGCCTGGGCTACATAGTAAGACCTTGTCTCAAAAAACCCAAACCAACCAACCAACCAACCAACCCCCTGAGAAACTCCAAGTACATGCTTCCATTTAGCAAAAGATGCATGAGCCCTACTGAGGAGGACCCCACATCCCTGACCCATGGCCATGGTTGCAAGACCAAAGGATAAAGCATCTCCCTTTGCTAGAGTTAGCAGCTACAATAAATGCCTCAGCAGACAAAGTTGAGAGCTACAAGGAAAATGAAGGGTGGAGACAGCAGGGACTTCTAGAGTGAGGCCAGAGGAGCAACACTGCCTGGTTTCAGGAAACCAGGGCAGAATGGCAAGGCCCAGGACAGACAGCAGTGCTCAGAGGCAGAGTGAAGCACAATGGTGTGCGTGTGTGAGCGCGTACGCACAGGCAGGAGGGGAGACTGAAACATCCCTTATCAACTTATTTACTTATCAACTTATTTACTTATCAACTTAAAAGTGCCACAGTAATTCAGTGTAAAAAGTTTTTGAAATAATATCCAGAAAGATAACAAAAAAGTACCTTCATCTCACATACAAAAAATTAACTTAAAATGGATGAGACCTAAGATCCAACATGATTAGAATTCAAGAATAAAACACAAGAAATCTGGCAGATAAGGGCTTTATCCAGGATACAGGAGGCACTTTAACATCTTGTAACAACATGTTCAGCTAATTAAGAAATGGGAGCAGAGACAGAAGCACACCTCCCCTCTTCCCAGCACTCCGGAAGGCTGAGCAGGAAGATTCTGAGTTTGAATGTAGCATGTGCAACTTTGTGAGACCCTGTCTCAAAATAAGAAACTTAAAAAGGGCAGGGGAAGTAGCTCAATGTGAGGCACTGGGTTCAATCTCCAGTGCTGTCCCCCCAAAAGGTCATAGAACATATGCAGACCAACAGTGTGCAGAAAAGTGCTCACATCCCCAGTTCTCTGAGAAAGGCAGCTGGCAGGTGGCCCAGCAAAAGGTGTGGCTTTAAGGACGTGCATCCTGGCCACTTCCTCCTTGCTTGCCCTGTGATCAGTGCCCTGAGGTGAGCAGCTCTCCTACACTGGACACCTCTGCCTCTCCACAGCCCTGACGGCCACAGAACCAGCACACAGAAGCTCTGGCATGAGCCATGACCAGCCTCTCCTCCTCAGGCTGTTTCTCAGTATTTGATCACAATGATGAATGCTACATGGCCACATGGCACACTAGCAAACCATCCTGAACAGATGGCCCCAAGTTAAACACAGCTGGGCACGGTAGTACACCTGTAGTCTCAGTTATGTGGGAGGTTGAGGCATGACCCCAAGAGTCTGAGACCAGGCTGGGCAACATAGCAAGACCCATATCACACAAAAACCTAAATTATACAATTTATATACCAAGACAGCTACGGGAAAAAGCTCAAAACCTTACAAGGATATGAACTGACCCAATGAACAACTGAGCTAGCTTCAGAACTTCTAATCCAGGAAGCAAGGAAGAAAACACTCAGCTCTGAGCTCAGCGCTCCAACACAGAGAACAGCCTGATGACTTGGCAAGCTCTGGGGCCACCGAGAGCTCATGGGATTGAAGCTGAGGGATGCTGGCTGGGTGAGCCAGCACGGGAAGCGACCCCTAGTTGTGGCATGAAGTGTGGCTTCAGCACTGTGGGCCCAGGGAGCTCACAGCTGGTGGGGGCCACGGTGGCTCCTCCTCTGAGCTTGCGGGGGTGGGGGGCAGAGCACGCCCCACCCTGCCACAGTGCAGATGCCTGCCTCGGGACATCTGCAGCCTTGGGCACCCACCATCACCCTCCCTCGAGGTGCTCACCTCTAGGGTTATAGCAGGTCTCGAAGACATGCAGCTGGTGAGGGTTGTGTGTGAATGTGAACACTTTAATCATGGAGTCCAAGACAACCACAATTCTGCAAAGAAAAGACGATTAGTGTTCTGTGCCAAACAGTGAGACACAAATATTCTGGGATTTCTATTCTTTTCTTTTTATCTTTCTGAGACAGGGTCTCATGATGTAGTTCAGGCTGGCCTTGAGCTCACTTTGTAGTACAGGCTGGACTCAAACTCAAATGATCCCCTTACCTCAGCCTCCAAAGTGCTGCCCCAGACAAGGGGTCTTTGGACCCAAATGCAGACAGACATGAGGTACGTGCCCTAGAGCAACACTGGGAGGGGAGCTTCAAACCTGGCTCAGGTCAGCCTCAGAGAACGCACTGCATATGGAGGCACCAAATGAAACAAGTAAAGCCTACCCTACACCTTCCTTCCTTCATACTAAGCTACATCCCTAGCCTGTTATCTATCTATCTATCTATCTATCTATCTATCTATCTATCTATCTACATTCTCAATTAATTACTGATTGGAGACAAGGCCTCATTAAGCAGTCCGGCTGGCCTTAAGCTCTCATGGTCCCCTGCCTTAGAGTGGGATTGTAGGTGCACACCACCACACCTGCCTCAAATCACGCTCTCAAGGCCCCCTGCCTTAGCATGGGATTGTAGGTGCACACCACCACAGCTGCTCAAATCACGCTCTCATGGCCCCCTGCCTTAGAGTGGGATTGTAGGTACACACTACCACACCTGCCTCAAATCACGCTCTCATGGCCCCCTGCCTTAGAGTGGGATTGTAGGTGCACACCACCACACCTGGCCTCAAATCACGCTCTCATATTCATACGTGATCTTAAGAACAGCTTGCAAACAGGCCTTTCATTTGCTGGTTCAAGATTCTGTGCTACCAAAGGCCCCACAGCTCAGTGCTCAGTGCCAGCCCAGCTGCCTCTAGCCCTGGATTTCAGTCCCTGGCTGTTCCATGTCAGCAACAGGTGGATGAGTCTGTGAGGAGACAGCCACACCAGCACAGCTTCTGCATGTCTTTTTGCCCTCCCCGGCTCCTGGCAAGGCCTGGCTGGCACCGCGTCGTGACCCCTGCAAGGTGCTCCCCTTGGGCCATGCCACCCACCCTCAGGGGTCCTGAAGCCACTCAAGCTCCCTGCCTTCTACCAGTGGCCCTAGCTGGTTAAGAACCACAGCCCCTGACATTTTAACATGGCAATTCAGAAAACATTTTTTCCTGTGACAGAAAAGCAGTGCAGCATCTAGGAATGTGGACCATGCCCTTATAAGGACACTGAACTCACCTGTCTCGCCGCAGCTTCACCGCCTTGACCTCCGTAGAGAACTCGATTTCAATGACAGTCTTCTTCTTGAGATCGTCCCAGATCATCACTACAACGGCAGCAGAGCACACCCACTGCAGCAGGCTCCCGAGAGTGCGCAAGCGCACACACACACTCATGCACACACGTACACGCACAGTCTCTGCCAGCCCTTCCTAGCCTAGGGAGTGGATAAACAATGGAACAGTATTCAGCACTAGAGTATGAGCTATCTAAACAGCAGAGACATGGAAGAAATGTACTTTAATACTGCATTTCTAATATGCATTTAAGGATATGTACAAGGCACAATAGAGTATATGGTGAGCATTTCAATTTAAAATTACAGTCAAAGACACATTAATTCCCGGGCACTCCTTCCTTCCTCAGTACTAGGAACTGAACCCAAGACCTTCACACCAAGCTACATCGTCAGCTCATTTTTATATTTATAATTTATATGCTTCACTCCCCCAGTTCCACAGTTTGAGGGTGCTTTATCATTTTTCCCACATTCTGAAGTGGTTCTGGAAGTGCTTTTCCATCTGTCTTTATAAGGTGGACTCAGAAATACAGTGACTGCAGGGCATGGTGGTATACACCTGTAATCCCAATACTTTGGACGCTGAGGCCAGGACGACTGTTGCAAGTTCAAGATCAGCCTAGGCTACATAAGTGAGTTCAAGGCCAGCCTGCACTATATGGCAAGACCTTGTCTTTTTGAGTAACTATACTTTCTGGTACAATCTAAAAGGCACCTTTAAAATAAGTTTATTTTTATTTATTTTTTTGGTACTGGGGATTGAAGTCATGACCTTGGGCTCGTCAGGCAGGTGCTTTATGCTGCTGAGCTAAATCCCTGGCCCTAATAACATTTATTTTGCTCTTGCTATCTTCCACTGTCATGAATGGTTCCCATGCCACCCTGCCAGCTGATTATGGACTGAAACTTCTACACTATGAGATAAATAAACCTTCCCTCTTTCAAAAAAAAATTATTATAGTGAGACCCTGTATCAAAAAAACAAGGGGAAGTGCCTATTTCCCATCAACACACACAGCCCCACCATCAGAGCCCAAGTGTGACTTCTCTGACAGTCAGCGTACCCACACTGGCAGGTCCTCACTGAAGCGCGGATCTGCATCCAGGTGCACTCCGCATGCACGATGTGCAGACCCTGTCGGGGGTGGAGGAACACGAATCTGCTGCCACTGTGCCGGCGGAACAGCTGTCCTGTCCCCTCGGAGCTCTGCAGTATTTTGTTTTATTATAGTAAAACACACACTGCCATGAATCCCTGGCTCTGAACAGCTACCCTATCCTTGCCACTTCTGTCTATGGCCGCCCTGTTAGAGTTGCCTCAGTGTCCTGAATCAACTGAAAATGTTTTCCCTTCCATCATCGTTTTGTCTTTGGGCCAGAGTCTGGTGAATAAGGTAAGTGAGGACAGCATGTTTATAGAGCCTGCCTTGCCTTGCCTTGCCTTTGCACAGTCCTCAGCAGCAGGAGTCACCATATTTTTGTTTTTAGTTTGTTTGATTTTTGAGACAAGGTGTTCCTATGTAGTACAAGCTGGCCTTGAACTCACAGTGATCCTCCTGCCTCAGCCTCCTGAATATCTGGGATTACAACTACGAACCACCACACATGACTATTTCTTGAACAACTTACACATTTTTTTTTGTACCAAGGATTGAACTCACAACCATGTGCTTGCCACTGAGCTAAATCTCTAGCCCACAATTTATACTTTTTAATGAGAATTACATTTAATGAGAATAACAGGTGAAAGAGACCTGAGGTTATCTAGCACAAACAGCAGTTCTGACAGAGCCTAGAGGCCCATGCCCCCTCCCTACAGTGTGTAGGGCTGGACTCAGAGAGGAGATCCCTTGCCTCAGGAATGCTCAATTCTCCATGACCAGTCAACCTTCAACTTAGCAGCAGCAAGATTCTAGGGCACCCTCCAGCTGAGGATGAAGTAATCCCCACTACACTGTCAGCTGGGAGCTGCACAGGACCCCCCCACCCCCCACCCCAGACCACAGGTGGGCCCCATCTCTTCCAGGATTCCAAGCCAACAGATACACCCCATTGACAGAGTACACAGACAGACCCAGGTGCTAGAATCTCAAACTGGCTCTCTTTCCTGCCAACAATCTCCCTTTTTTTTATTTTTAATTACTGGACATCGAACACTGAGCTACCTTCCAAGCCTTTTTAATTTTTTTATTTTGTTTTGTATTTTTGTTTGGTTTTTTTTTGGTACCGGGGATCAAACTCATGACCTCATGCTTGCCAGGCAGACACTTTGCCGCTAAGCTAAATCCCCAGCCCAAATTTTTTTATTTTGAAAGAGTCTCGCTGAGTTGACCAGGTGGGAGGAATGTATGGCCACACCCTGCAATATCTTTCCTTTTCATTTCTAGGCTCTAGTCCAAAGCAAAAACAAAGGTGTTGGTGCTGGTATCACCTGAGTGCCATTCCATTTCCCTCCCAGGGGCACAGAGTCTGTACCTCGGCTCAGTACAGTTTCTTTCATAGCTCTTGGAAGGAACCAGGTCTCCTGAAGGCTGAGCACGTGCCCTGCCACAGAACCACACTGCCACCACTCCCATGTCAGACCTTCCTACCCTGAGGGCATGGCCTTGGCTAGACCTCTTGCCCTCTGGGTCTCTGCACTCCTGCTTCCTCCCTGATTGCCTGCCTTTCCCCAGCTCTCGCCACCACTCACCCACCTTGGAGACCAAGGCCTACTCCAAGCATAGGGGCACTCAGCTGGCATAGGCAACAGCATCTGCGCCCAGGCTCCTGCAGCCCTGGCCCTGGGCTCTGCACATGGCTTCCCTCTGCCTCTTCCAGTGATTGGTAGCTCCAACCCACACATCTCTTCATGTGCTTCATAGCCACGCTGGCATACAGGAGCGCAGACTGTTGCAGGATGGGGAAAGCCTACTCTGTGCCAGATGAGGGCTGGACTTTCAGGCCCAGCCTCTTGCTCTATGGCCACCAGATTAGTGCTTCTTCATCAGTGGCTCAAAGGGGGACTCCTTTGCTGTCCTTAGCTGAAGCCCCACCTGGCCCAGTGGGCCCGCCTCCATTTACCACAGACCAGGGCCTGGAAGGCCACAGCCAGTCTTCCAGGATGCTTCTTCCCAGACCTTGTCCTTCAAACTGCACAGGATCATGAGCACAGACCATATATGGCCACTAACAGAGGCAGTCTACAAAGTTCAGAGGCCCCTAGGAAGGGAAGGAGCCTCTTGATGGTGTGGCTACTTTACCTTTGTTGGGAGGGTATTTTGGTTTTTTTCCACCACCAACTAAAGCCAAATAGTTGCAGCGAAATAACATTTCCACGTGGCCAACTCCTCCTTCTAAAAATTCTGAAATGATAATTTTAAAAAGATAATTTCAATATGTTAATATGCATATTTTACAACTTAAAAAATGAAGACATGTCACAACCAGCGTTTCATTTTTAACTGCGTTTACATCCAAGTGCTGACGGAGGCAAGCAAGGCACCTGGCTACTACTCAGGTGGGCTCCAAACCCCAGCTGGCACAGCATTGTCCTTGACAGGAGCTTAACAAGCTGCAGACTGAGAACACATGGTGAGTCTTAACAATGCCAGCAGCAGAGCTGCTTCCTCTTAGCCTCCTGCTCCACTCAGGCGTGTGGTGGTGGTGGTGGGGCCTCAAAAACTCAGGGAGAAGCCCCTTGTCCTCTGTGGCTCCCATAGCAAGTGGGCCAGCCCGTCCTTCCGCTCAAGACAGAAAGACACAGCCAACAACATGCAGGAAGCCACAGCACAGAAGCTGCCCTGGCCAGCAAGGACAGACTTTCACTTTCCCCAGTCCTGGCAGTAGACCTCGATGAGGGTGTGTGAGCTCACTCCACAGCAGGGTCCAACCGAGGCCCAGAGAAGACTGCACAGTACTGTCCAAGCGAGAATCACCTTTCCTACAGGCACTTTACAGACCTCAACCCTATTCTGGCTACCACAGAATGTGAAGGTGCAAATGCTTGCAGTGCGTCTTCCCCCAGGCAACACAGAATACAGCCCTCCTCTAGCACACTCAGCACAGGAAGGCCGCAGCCACTCTAAAGAAGCATGAAAGGTGACAGACCAGCACCTAGGCAGTATCCATGTTGCCTTCCCTAAGACAACTCAGCCACCCCAGCAGGGAAGAGCAGTCTCCTAGACAAGTGGGGCTGGGGAAACCTGTCTCCACATCCACAAAAATGAACCTGAACCCCACCAATACCACACACGAAATTAACACAAGGTGAGTGTGGGGGCCCACATATGCAATCCCAGCACTAGGGAAGCAGAGGCAGGGGGACTGTTGCAAGTTTGAATTCAACTTGAATTCAAGGCCATCCTGAACTGCATAGTGAGACCCTGTCCCCAAAAGTAATTACTTAATTAATTAATGAAATAAGGAAGGCCCTGAATCTATGAAACTCCTCAAGCAGAAAATAAGGGAATTTTCACAATGTTGGTTTTGGGGATGATTTCTTGGCTATGAATATCAAAAGCACAAGTAGTACAAGCAAAAATAGGCAGATAATATCAAACTTAAAAACTACTCTGTAAGACATATACACGATCCACGGTAGGCACTCAGGGCCTTCTGTTGGCACAAAAGCCAAGTCAGCCCAGCATTAACCCAGAAGCTGAGCATCAGACAGCGGTGCCCACGGGAGCCAAGTCCATGCTAGTTGAGACTCGCTGGAGCTTTCACATGGCTAGTCATTGTATTGCCAAGGAAGAATAGATAGAGAGATACATAGATTTGATACATTCATTTTTTATTAACACAAGATTTTTTAGTTTTCTTATGAAAAGTGAAATTTAGTATCTAAAATTTAGCACAGAAAAGTTCTAATTAGGAGCCTGAGATTCTTCTAATGTTGTGCTGTCCCCATAGGATACCTGAATCCACAATATCATAGTTAGTTGTTTGTGAAGAATTGATAAAAAACAAGACCAAGTATGGAGACATGCAACACACACTTGGACTGGCTGTGATTTTAGCAGACTCCCTTACAAAGTAGAGAAATTGCACCCAGATGCCCTTTTCAGAACAGGTGGGTAGACCAGGAATTTAGCTCAGTGGCATAAGCGCCTACCTGGCAAGTGCAAGGTCATGAGTTCAATCCCTGGTTAAAAAAAAAAAAAAAAAGCAGAGCAGGTGGTCAGTGTAACATTGTACCTTTGTGCTGGTGCTCAACAAAAGAAGCCCCAGCTGGGAATCACTGCCATATTGTTTATTCAGGGAACATCCAGTTCTTTAGTGTTAACTAAGGATGTTAGCTATTTTTGGTATGGGGTGGATTTTTATTAGGTGATTCATTTTTCTAAAATTTTTGTGTTTTTTAGACTCCAAGTCTTGAACACCAAAAAATGGCTGCAACAAAAATATGAAAACTGAAAACCGACAGTGGAAGATGATTCCAACTGCCCTTAACAGAACCATTTGGAGTGACTGAATGCAACAGGTCAGTGTCACCCATTCTGTGTAGTCAAAAGTGTAGTGTTTTCCACAGCATATGTAAAACAGCACCTAGACAATAAGCACAAAAGTGGTGCCCAACTTAGTGCAATGAAAAGGAAATATTTTCTTTCTTTCTTTCTTTCTTTCTTTCTTTCTTTCTTTCTTTCTTTCTTTCTTTCTTTCTTTCGACGGGATTTCGCTATATAGTTCAGGTTGGCCTTGAACTCACTACATAACCACACTGGCCTCAAAGCTGCAGTGATCCTCCTGCCTTAGCCTCCCAAGTGCTGGGATTAGAAGAATGTGCCACCATGCCTGGTGCAAAGAAATTTCTCGAGGGAGAATTGAGGAAATGTTATTTCCAATATCTTCGGGTTTTTTTTTTTGACTATCTTTTAAAAACAAATCATCTGACAGTTGCCAGCTTTCAAACTTCACCTGTAGCAAAACCTGGCAAACCTCTCTGGGATGGGGATTTTATCAAAATTGGGGTCTTTGCTTGGAAGAACACCAGGAATAGACATCTACAATGCTGTGATGGAGGCTTTTTTGTCACAAGACAGAAGACCAGAAAAAGTGGTTTCAGTTAGTAGCAATGGGGCACCTTACACGGTGGGGCAACACCTGACTTCACACAGTTTGTTATTAAAGAAGCAAAACATCCAGACACTCAGGTTCATTGTACCTTGATTCACAAACACTGCTATCTGCAAACAAAAGCATTTAGCAAAACTGTGCTCTGTCTGCAAATTCCGCATTGGGTGACAAATATAACCATGGCCACCTTCCCCATACAAATACAAACACAGCCACTTCCCCCAAATCGTAAAACAAATTAAGTCTGTAAACCAAAGTATCATTGTATGATACATCAAGAAGCTCTCTGTGCTAGACAAAGTGGCAAAAAATTAGATGAGATGTCACAAAAATGGTGAAGTACATCATGGCTCATGCTTTTAATTTTCGACAGTTTCATGCTTGATGAGGCTTGAGCACAGCATAATACTTGACTTATGTACAATAATGTTCAGGGTCTGAGCAGAGGACAAGTCCTGGAGAGATTTGCAGTCTGCTTGGATGATGTTAAGCTGTTTATGAATGCAAAGGGGCAGGAATACCTGCAGCTCACTGACATGGCCTGATTTAACAACCTGTGTGTTTTACATTTTATACTACACTTCAGTGTATTGAACAAGAAACTATAAGGTAGAGGGAAAACAGCAGAAAGGATATTTTGTGATATCAAAACATCTGAGAGAAAACTGCAGGTTGAAAGACCTTGGAAGTGGCAGCTGTATCTTCCAATCTAAATATGCATTTAGAAAAGTCTAAACATTTGCAGACAATTTTACAAGCCATCAGAAAATCTACAAGGAGGGCTGGGGATTTAGCTCAGTGGCTTAAGTGCCTGCCTGGCAAGCACAAAGTCGTGAGTTCAATCCCCTTTGCAAAAAAAAAAAAAACCTACAAGGAATTTTCTAGCATTTTAGCAGCAGTAAAGGAGAATTTTAATAACAGATTTTTATAGTTCCATAAGATGAAGACAACTCTGTGTTTACTTCTCCAGAAAAAGATTTGAAAAACTTCATCTTTACTGCTTATACTGTCAGACTTTGGAAATCTGGAAATGGAGTTACTGGAATTTTAAGAAGTCCTATTTCAAAAGATCAATTCTATGACCTGCGTGCAACACCTGATAGAGTGTGACAAGAGGACAAAAGACAGCACTGTTGGTAGTTCTAAAAATGAGATACAAGCTGGGAATGCACACCTGTTATCCCAGTGCTTAGGAGGCTGAGGAGGCAGAATGCCATCAACTTGACACCAGCCTGGGCTAAATAGTGAGTTCAAAGCTAACCTGAACTGCATAGTGAGACTCTGTCATAAAACCAAAAAATAAAACAAACAACAACAAACAAACAAAAAACCTTAAAGTGTGGAATTCTCTGTCAAATAATTTTAAGTCAGTGAAAGCACTTGAATTGTTTTTCTGATCATGTTTGTCTGGATCATCTTATGCTTGTGAGCAGCTGTTTTCAGCTTTGAGTTGTATCAAATCTGATACAATGAACAGACTAGGAGATGATCTGAGTGCTGCATGTGTTGCTCTCAAAGTAACAAAGTTTGATAAATTATCAACATACACACAACAGCAAAGTCACATTAACGGTGCAAAAGCATGCCAAATGCAAACTCTTACCTTTCAATAAAAACCTGTTTGCATCACTGAAAGCTGTGTCACTGTGATTATCTTTTAAGACAGAAGCTGTTAATGGCTAAGTTGATTTTTCTAAACTAAAATCTCAGTGTTCAGGTTTAAATGCAGTGTTGGCATTTGTAAGTAAGTGGGTTTGGGTTACAGTTTGGGCACATGTCTCTCAAATGTTCACCATCACTGAGATAATCTATGGAGTGGGAGACTAACTGACCAATCATTTAGCCAGTAAGAGGTTAATATGCAGAACACAATGCAACTCAACAATGAAAAAAATCAATCCAGTAAAGCACTTGAATAGACATTCCTCCAAAGATGATTTACAAATGGCCAGCAGGCACACGGAAGATGCTTGGTCAGTGGTCATCAGAGGAATGCACATCAAAAACAAAGGAGATCCCTCTGCATACCATCAGCATGCTGACTGTTAGGAAACAGGGCCTGACTGTGCTCGGTGACCATGTGGAAAACTCTGGAACCTCATCATCTGTCTGGGCTAGCTACTGTGGAAAACAGTACAGTCTATCACCAAAAACTTACAGAAAGAATGACCCTAAGATCCAACCATCCGGCTTCTGACTATATAAACAAAAGAACTGAAAATCAGGATCCCAAAGAGATACCAGTCCACATATGTTCTCAACTGCATTAGTCATAAATGTCAAGGTGCAGGAGTAGCTCCAGGGTCTGACGAAGGTTGAATAAGCAAAACATAGTAAAATGGAATATCAGCCTTACAAAGGAAGAAATAATGGCACGTGCAACAATATGGATGAACCTTGAGGACTTTATGCCAGGTGAAATAACTCAGTCACAAAAAGACACAAAGTGTACAACTGCCAAATATGGAGTCTCTAAAGCAAATTCAGGGACAGACAGAATGGTAACCCAGGCTCACAGTACTATATTCCCAGCAGCCTGAGACGACAAAGCTCAAGGATCTAAATTGGAGACTGGCCTGCACAACTGTTTCAAAATACAGAACAAAAAGGGCTGGGAATATAGCTTAGTGTGAAGTGTGAAGACCTTGGGTTTACTTCCCAGTACTGGGGGTGGGGTGGGGATGTGAGTTACCAGGTGCTAGGGAGAGAGAACAGGGAATTGTTTAAGGATACAGTGTTTTGATTTTGCAGGATGAAAAACTGGATGTCTGTTTTAACAGTTGAATATAACATCTCTGATCTGTATACCTGAAGATGGTTAAGACGTTAAATTTTAGGGTTTCAATCATAATCCAGAAAATATCACTGCTAGAGAATTTTTTTTGCCTTCAGGGCATCAGAAGTGTAGCCATTCCCTTAAAGCAGGTTCAACTTTAGAAGCAAGTTTGTTAAACGCAATCTGAGAAGAATATCAAGAGATAACTAGTGAGACACCATTTAAAGGAGAAAGGACTTTCTTATGAATAATACCATGTTAACTTAAATTTACAAGTAAGCTTACTAATTAGTGTTCAACTTGTCAGGCTATACTGAAGTCCTAAAGTACCAAGTCACTTAATCCTTTAGCCAGACATGACTCTAGCTACCAGAAACACAGAACTGTCAACAGATGCAAAACTTCTGAAATGTGACTTGGATATGGAGAACTAATTCAATGACTTCAATAAAAACAAAATAAAACAAAGCTGAAGTACTTCCATGAAAATGTAATATTATTCAGCCTTATAAAGGAAAAAAATGTCAATTTTTGGTAAAAGCTGGTTAAGTTCTATTTAAAAGTATTTTTAAATATTTTGATTTAAAAGATACAACGTAGCTGAGGATTTACCTCAGCACCATAAGCACCTGCCTGGCAAACGAGAGGTCCTGAGCTCGATCCCCTGTGTGTGTGTGTGTGTGTGTGTGTGTGTGTATAGTGCTCACTTCGGCAGCACATACGCATATATATATATATATATATGTTATATATATATATATATAAAACAAGATATGGGCTGGGGATATAACTCAGCAGCATAAATGCCTGCCTGGCAAGCGCAAGCTCATGAGTTCGATCCCCAGCACCAAAAATAAAAACAAAAAAAAAACCCCAAAAAACCCCAACAAGATATGATTTGCTCTAAACCTTTAACAAAAAAAGCACTTTATGAAAGATGTAAACATTTTTTCTTCCTATTTCTGTCTGATATTTATTTAGACACAGGGCCTCACTAGTCAGGCTGACCTTGAACTCACTATGTAGCCCAGGCTGGCCTCAGAATCATGGCAATCCTCCTGCCTCAGCCTCCTGAGTGCTGGAATTACACGCATATGTCACCATGCCTGGCCTATGTCTGATGCAATTCAGTAAAATATCAATGTCAATAACAATGAACCAGCCTGGTATAGAGGTACATGCCTATAGTTCCAGTGCTCAGAAGGCTGAGGCAGAAGTACTGCTGCAAGTTTAAGGCCAGCCTAGGCTACATTCATAGTGAGTTCAGCACCAGCCTGAACTACACAGCAAGACCCTGTATCAAAAATCTTACCAACCAATCAAACAACAAAACCCCAAACAACTGAGAGAGAGGAAGTCAGGGATGTGGTTGCTCAGCCTGTAATTCCAGCTACCCCAGAGGGGTAGATCTTAAGGTAGATCTTGAGGACTGAGACTTGTGGCTAGCAGTGCCTCACTGATGGGGCACATACCATGTGAGGCTGTTGGTTCAAGCCCCAGCACCAAAACAAAGCAAAACTAGGCAGAAATACTGCCGTGATCTCTGGGCTTTAATCAGGAAAAGAAAAGCAGATTTTTAGGACAAAATCGAGAGGCACCCTGTACCCCCTATAACTCTCCTACGCAGCCCAAGAAAGGAGGGAGAGGCTCTCCCTAAAAAGGGGCTGCCTGGAGAACAGTTGGGCTCCGGGCCCAGCACACCCAGCACACCCAGATGTCTGTCTGCAGGCCTGTATCAGGTCTATAGGGTACAGGGACATCTGACAGCCTACTAAAGTTACAGATACACATGGAGGACACAAAAGCCTCTCAATGACTGACAGAGCCAAGCTTCCATCAGACACCTGAGAAGGCCTGGAGGATGAGGAGTGACAGCTGCTCATGGGGAGAATGCCACTCTGTAGGCAGCCACAGGAACTACGCTGCCTTCCACAGAGGGGCGGCACCTATGGGAGTGGGGCAGAGGCCAGGTCTCTGCCAACATGGCTTTCTTCTGGACTCCCTTCCTTTTCTGCGTTTTGTTTTGTTTTTGTACTGGGGATTGAACTCATGATCTCATGCTTGCCAGGCAGGTGTTTGTGCCACTGATCTAAATCCCTGGCCTTATTTTTTAAAAAGAAACGTCTCAATTATTTCTCATAAAAATTGCATAAAATGCATTATTTATGCACTTCCAAATTCCTGTCCATAAACACTGTTGTAGCTCAAATGGAACAACACTGTCTATACTGCTCTCCTTCCCACAGAGCCCAGCACCCTCTACCTCAGCATCCACAGGCCAATGGCTATATCCTTGCTGTGGCACTTGCTATTTTAAGGATGCACCATAACTACTCTTCTAATAACCACTAAGATCACCCACTGATTTTTCTAGTTTTGTTCTGTGTGTTTGTGTGTGTGTGTGTGTGTGTGTGAGAGAGAGAGAAAGAGAGAGACAGACAGACAGACAGACAGAGAGATAGATAGATAGATAGATAGATAGATAGATAGATAGATAGATCAAAAGCACGCAACATATTAAAGCCAGGGCTTCACACATGCTAGGCAAATGCTCTACCACTGAGCTACATCTCCAGGTCATCTTCCCAATTTTTCATTACTAGAAGCTGCTGCAAGTTAGTGTTGCTATTCAAGCACTTGGTGTCTTTTGTCTGATGCATAATTGGGCATGGTGGCACACATCTGTAATCCCAGCACTAGAGGTTGAAGCTGGAAGACTGCTGCAGATTCAAAACCAGCTTGGGCTACATAGTTGAGAAGACCAGCCTAAACTATATAGTGAGACCTTGTCTCAAACAAACAAACAAACAAACAAACTAGTATAATTGTTGGATTAAGTAGTATGTTTATTTAAAATAAACAAATTTTCCCAAACTGCTTTAAATAAAGGTTTTACCAACCAGGCTATGAAACCACACCTGCCTCACATTCCTCTCAAGCTACAGGCCCCCTCTTATTCTTCCTCACCTGACTACAAGCCTCCTGAAGAGGACCACACAGGCTTGCAGGGCCCCTTCCACTCGAGGTACATCTCCTCCTGGGGGCTGAGAACGCAGGTGTGCCTCCAACACACACCATGGACTCACTACACAGAAGCTCAGGCAGCCTGCCCACCAGAGGCATGAAAAGTCAGAGAGGGTGCTTGCTGCTGGAACTTACAAGTTTCAGGTAATTTGTGTCTAACTTATAAAAATAAGAGATTCTAAATTTAGTATAAATATTTCATTAGGTAAGTGGTTGCTAGTGAATCAGTTATGACACCAATGTCCACAGCTCATGTCTTTTTTTTCCCCCCAATACTGAGGACCAAACTCAAGGCCTTCACACAAATCTATTTCTTTTTAATTATTTTTTATTTTGAGATAGGGTCTAGCTAAATTACCCAAATTAGGCTCCAACTTGCAGTTCACCTAGAAAGCTGAGATTACAGATATGTACCACCTCACTCAATTCTACAGCACATCTTTAAACTACAGGGTCATCTTAGTGAAAAGTATCTGGAGGTTTCCAAGTTAAGCTATTTTAAAATGTTTCACAAATATTTATCTGCACAAAGCAAAACTGTCTTACTTCACTGCACAACCAAGACAAAATAAACAAGAAGCACAGAAAACCAATAGGAGATGACCATCATCACTCTGACACTTTCACCAACTTATTGTATACAATAACTGCCCCTTATCTTTGGTTTTGTACCCTAGGATTTCAGTTACCTTTGGTAAATATTGGTCTAAAAATATTAAATGGAAAATTCCAAATATAAACTGCATGCTGATCCAAATGGTATACTGAAATCTCACCTTCCCATCCTATGCAGGACAAAATCATTCAGCCAATGTATCCACAATGTATGACTTGGTCACCTGACAGCAACTCAGTCATCAGAGTGCTTATGTTCAAGTCACTTTATTTCATTATGTTACATCATGTTATGGTATGCTATGGTATGGCTACAGCTAGCTACACTATATTATTGAAGCCTACTATGTAGTTCAGCCAGGCTGGTCTTGAACTCAAGGCAATCTTCCTGCCTCAACCTCCCAAGTGCTGGGATTTCAGGTGTGGGCATGGCAAGTCACCCTTATTTCTATTTTTTTTTTAAGAAATAAAGAAATTTTTTAAAAAAGACAAAATAGAAAAACAAGAAGAAAAGTGGAATACAAAGTTCAAAAAAAGTAACATCATAAAATTGCTAGTTGATACATGTTGTCAACAATAGTTATTAAAGTTATAAAATCAAAGCATAAAAAGTGACTAGACACTCAAACACTGACAGTTCAAACCGTTCTGTTCAATGATCCAACAAAAATTCAGTATAACATGGTCATCTATCTTACACAGTTAGGGCTGGGGATTTAGCTCAGTGGCATAAGCGCCTACCTTGCAATCGCAAGGTCGTGAGTTCGATCTCTGGTACCCCCACCAAAAAAGGTAGTTGACTATCTTACACAGTTACACATACCATTATATCCTTTAGAGCACTTTCCTTCCCTTTCACTTTTACAATATCTATTATACTTTTGGGACACATTATTCTGTCCATTCTTATTATTTTTTACACTAGAGAGACAATGTGATATTTACTAATGTGAATCTTGTTTATTTCACTAATGAGGATATTCTCAAGTTGCCTCCATTTATCAATAATGGCCTCAAGATCATCCTTTTTTAGAGCTGAGTAGTATTCCATTGTATAAAAATACCACATTTTTTTCATCCACTCTGTGGTTGATGGGCATTTTGGTTGTTTCCAAGATTTAGCTATCACAAATTGAAGTCACCTTTATTAAATAAGGGCCCAGGCCAAGAGTAATATGCTGGCACTTTCCGTATGTCAAAGGAAAGCTACAAAACACTCACTTTCTGTATGTCAAAGGAAAGCTACAAAACACTCCCTTTAAGTGAAAGTAAAAGCTTTCAATTTAAGGAAAGAAAAATGTGCGCATGCGGAGATTCCTCAAAAAACTATGACCCATTCGACCCAGCCACTCCCCTTCTGGGTATCTCCCAAAAGAATTAAAAACATCATACCCCAGCAATATATGCGCACCCATGTCTATAGCAGCATAGTCTGTAATAGCCAGATCTTGGAAACAACCCAAATGCCCATCGACTGAGAAATGGATTAAAGAAATGTGGTATTTTTATACAATGGAATACTATTCAGCCATGAAGAATAAACTGGAGACTTTTATAGCCAAATAGATGCAACTTGAGAACATGTTCATTAGTGGAATACATACGACATGTATGTGTAAACATCATATTGTCTCACTAGTGTCAGAGGCTGAAGGTAACAACATATGTGTATGCTTATATATATATATATATATATATATATATATAAATAGTTAAGATGGTTACACTACTGATTACTCTGAGTTCAATGAAGAGAAAGATTTGTGCTGGTGTTGTTCGGACATTTGTAAGCAGATGTCTTACGCTCTGGCTGAATGATTTGGGGGTGACAATGTGCAATGCATGTACCACTGTTGCCCCCTGATATGTGTTGAAATTTTGTGTTAGTTTTTCTTCTTTTTCTCCCCTTGAAATAAAATGGATGAAAAAAAATAAAATATTTTGCCTAGGGAAAAAAAAAAAGAAAAAGAAAAAATGTGTGTGTAATTAATTCCAGCACTCTGGGAGGCTGAAGCAGGAGGACTGCAAATTGAAGCCAAGCCTGGGAAACTTAATTACTTAGTGAGACTCTGTCTCAAAATTTAAAAAAAGCTAAGGACTTAGCTCTGTGCAAATATCCTAGATTCAATCTGTAGTAACTCAAGAAAGAAAAATAAAAACACAACCCAAAACATACGCTGAGGTTGCTAAGATCCACAGTTGGTTACTGCTGTCGATCTCTTTCTGTGCCTAACTTATAAATAAAACTTAATCACAGACACGTATAAACAGGAAAAAACAGCCTACATAAGACCTGGTACACTCTGGGTTTGTTAGGCAGCTAAGGGTCTTAGAACATACTGCCCATTTTGAAATAAGGTCTCACTGAATCACCATGTTTGCCCTGGCTGGACTCAAACTTATTATCCTCCTGCTTCAGCCTCCCAGAGTCCTGGGGTTACAGGCATGCACCAACATGCCCACTCAAATAATATCTTCCAATTATTGTTCATTTCATTATTGTTAAGAGACCTACATGCTGCAATTAAATTCATCAACTGAGTTTTCTACAGCTTCACATCCAATAAGAAAAGAGAGAAAGTGGATGCCTTTAAAAACACTTCTTCCTCCAAAGACCAGGAGAGGTCTGCCTGCCAGACTATTCACCACCAGTCAGCCCAACCATGTTCCCCAGCACACAGCCACCTCACAGAGCTCAGAGACAAGACCATAGCCCTGCCTGGGTTTGGGAAGGGTCAGAACTCTGTTTACCTACCTCTCAGAAACAGCTATTCCTGTTGCAAAATGAAATTGAGACTCTTTGAGAGCTGGAAAAGGGAAAAGCTAGGAAATGTCCATCATCTCCTTACCTTGTTTCTCTTTTTCTTTGAGTGGATCGGTGTTATAGACTCGGAATCCATTTTCCATCCCACATGCAAAGCATCCTGAAGCAGGAGTATGAAAAGACGTATTAGTCCCCAGTAGACAAGACAAGCAGTCTGGAGACATGGCACTCACAGGTTCCCAAATTTCACAGACATGATACACGCCCAATCATGGCCACTTTCCTCACAGAGATGACACAGGAGCACAGACAGGAGCCTCTGGAGTGGTGAATGCTAGCTTCTTTGCTGCAGAGTCCTCCTGCCCCATTCCTGTGGACCAGCCTAGGCCTGAACACTGAATTTCAGAAAGAGCACACAGGTTACCTTGGACAGCCACTCTGCCAATGAGCATCCCTTGAACACTCGCCTCTCAAGCTTACTGGCCCTACTTTTGAAACACACTTTTCAGGTACTCAGGCACTGCACTAGTCCTAGAGACACAGCGACAAACAACAATGTTCACAAGCAAGGAAGGACAGCCACCATACAAGCAAGTTTGGCCAATGTGGATAGCAGGTGAGGGAAAGGGGCAGGAGCCAGCAAACATGCAGGGAGTCCCACACTCCTGAGACTGAAAAGAGGGGCAAGGGCTGCTCTTTCCTATCTCAGCCTGGTCTCCTACAAGATGCAAACAGCTCAAACTCTGCAAACCCCTGTCATGGTCACATTGAGACCCAGGCCATCATCTCCAAGTCATTGATTGTTAAAGGTCTAAATAAAAGGCACTCAAATTTCAAGACTGTGTTGTTTTGTTTCCTGCAACCTGGACTCCAGTCACTTTTAGGTATGGCCCACAACTACACCGACCTCCTTTAAATGCCACATCCAATTGCTGGTTCAAATGAAGCTTTGAGAAAAATTAAACCTTTTTCATATGAAATGTTGTGAAGCCTGGTCCTGCAAAACTGGTTTGAAAACCAATGTTAAGGCCTCTTAAGTTGCATTCTTTTGGTTTTAAGCTACCACTCTGGTTGTGGGATGAGATTATTCTGTCCCAGCAGTCATCCTTCCAATTGGAAAAAAGTATAACTGTAATTTTTGTCCAAGTATAAAACTACAGATCAAGACAGATCCCAGGATCCATGATAGCTATACCAGGGAACCAGAGACCACACTGTGTGATCAGCTCTTCCACTCTGAAATGTAATTTACCTGGGCTTTGAATCTGAAACTCACTTGAAAGTGCTATTTTATCATGTCTTACTTAACTTGTTCTGGGTTACAACACCCTTTTGATGTTATCATCATCATATAACCCAGTCAGAGGAATCTGAGCTTTCCTTGCTGAAAAATATAGAGGTAACAGTTAAATTTTTTCCCTTTAAACTACTACATCTTTCATAAGTGTTAAGTAAATCTGTATCTACTGGTCTCCATCAGGAAAAATGTTCCTGATTAAAGATTTGTATAAAAACATACAAGCCACCTTTATAAACCCACAAGCAAAAAACAAAACAAAACTGATCACCAAGCCAGATATGGTGGTGGATGCCTGTAATCCCAACACTTGAGAAACTGAGGCAGGAGGACAGCCATGAGTTCAAGGCCTGCCTGGGCCACATAGTAAGTCCTGGTCAACCTAAATTACATAGCAAGATCCTGTCTCAAAAAAAAAGGATCATCAGTAAACAAAGAACCAGGAGAATGTAAATAAAGCACACTGGCCAAACTGGTCAAAATGATGGGTGCGAGTGCCAGCTGGGTGTCGAGTCAGAGGCACACTGAGACTGCAGTGGGGCGTGAAGTGCTAAGAGCACCCTGAAGAACTATCTGCATGGCTAGGACAGCTCCAACTGTTCCCAGCATACACTTGCAGAACTGTGAACTCGCGTTCATCAAAAGACACGTGTAACAATAATCACAGTGGCTCTGTTACACTTGTGGAAGCCAAAGACTGGAACCTACACAAATGTTCACCAAGGATAAAATGGACAAATGAATTGCAATACATGCCTGCAAAGGAATACATGTTCATGAGAAGGATCTGTAACTACAACCCACAATGTGCGGAGAAAAAGAATCTCAAAAACATGATGATAAAAAAGACAAAAACGGGCTGATACTATACTTAGGTCAGCTGTAAGCATTTGCCTAGCATACACAAGGCCCTAGGTCAGGGGTGGAGAACCTATGACATCTGGGCAGGAGCACCCCAGCAGCCAAGCGTCAGATGTAAGGTTTAATTGCAGTGTTGGCATTTTTCAGTAAGTAAGTGGGTTGCAGTTTGGCCACCCATCTCTAAAAGGTGCACTCTCACTCCCTAGGTTGATCCTCAGCATGGCAATACAAGCAAACAAACAAAAGCCAAAGATAGAAATAAACACTAAAATAAGTACAAGCAGTGTGAGGTGGCACACACCTGTAACCTCCAGCCTCTGGGAGGCTGAGGCAGGAGGATTGCTGAGAGTTTGAGGCCAACCTGGGCTACACAGTGAGTTCAAGGCCAGTCTGGACTTATCTCAAAAAACCAAAACAAAGGGCTGGAGACTTTGCTCAATGGGTAAGCACCTGAGTTTGATCCTCAGTACCAAAAACAAACAAAAAACAAAAACAAAACAACAAAACAACCTAAAGTAAGTACAGAAGCAAGCGAAACTAATCAATGCTGTCTGGGGTTAGGCTGGAAGGAGCATGGGAGCTGGGGTATACTCAGGTTCTTAACCAGGGTGTTACTGAAGGGTGTGTTCAGTTTGGAAAATGCATCAAGCTGAACATATGTATGTGCACTGTGTGTGTGAGGGGTTACTGGGTTTTGTTTGTTTGTTTTTTGAGACAGTCTTGGTAAACTGCCTAGCCTAGGCTCAAACGTGCCATCCTTTTGGTTTAGGTGCTCAGAGTGCTGGGATTACAAGCCTGTGCCACTACATTCAGCTACCCTTTTCTCCCTGGGAAATCTCTGGCCGAAGCTACAACCACACAGCTCCCCGGAAAGCCAGTAGTGTTGGGGTGCCGGACTAGCCAAGTGGGCCCAGGAGCTTTACTGTTACTTCAGGGCTTACCTCGTGCAGCTATTCAAATATCTCTGCTTCCTGTTGGATACAAAAAGTAAGTGGACACATTATAGAAATGCATGTACCAAAACTTTCAGTTGTGAAGACTGTAGTGCAAATTATCATTGGGAAAAAAAGTCTAAAGTTTGAACAATTTAAAATTATGGGCTAGCTTTACTAAATGGTGCTGGAAAAACTGGCTTTCTACATGCTGAAGATTAAAACTGAACCTGTATCTTTCATCATGCTCTAAACTAAAATTGAAATGGATTAAAGATCTAAATATTAAAACAGAAACATTAAATCTGTTGGAAGACTGGACAAGTAGATCTCTTGAAGACATACACATAGGCAAAGATTTTATGAACAAAACCCCGATCAGACAGGAACTATCACAAAGAATCAAAAACTGGGATCTCATCTTATTAAAAAGCTTTTGTACAGCAAGGGAAACCACCAACAGAGTGAAGAGACAACCCACAATGTGGGAGAAAAGGTTTGCCAGCTGTTCCTCAGACACAGGATTATTTTCTAATATATATGAAGAACTGGGGGAGGGGATCAAACCTCCCCAAATTTAAAGACTTAATCCAAAAATGGCATCTGAACAAAAAAAAAAAAAAAAATCAAACCTCCCAAAATTTAAAGACTTAAACCAAAAATGGCACTTCTTAGATGAAGTACAAACAGCAAATAAATGTATGAAAAAATATTCAACATCACTGGTCATTCAAAAGATGTAAATTAAAACAAAGCTGAGATTCCATCTCACCCCAGAAAGAATGAATATTATCAAGAAATCAACCATTATCAAATGCCAGTGGGGCTGTGGGGAAAAAGGAATCCTTCTGTGCTGCTGATGGGAGTGTAGACTGGTATAACCACTGTGAAAATTAATATGGAGATTCCTCAAAAAACTAGGACTAACAAGGTTCCATTCAAACCAGCTATTCCCCTTTTGGGTATTTTCCCAGAAGAATTAAAAACATCATACCACAGCGATATATCACACCCATGTTTATAACAGCACAGTTTGTAATAGCTAAATCTTGGAAATAGCCCAAATGCCCACCAACTGGTGAATTGATAAAGAAGATGTTGATTTTTTTATACAATGGAGTACCACTTTGCCCCAAAGCATAAGCTCAAGATAAATAGATGCATCTTGAAAAAAAGAAACAAATTATAGTATGTTCAAGTACAAATTCTCTATGATGAATGTGATCATATGCATATCTAAAATGTATCAATAAAATCTGATTTGGGAAAAAAAATTATGGTCAAATGAGCTAGGAGTAGGGGTAACTTTCACAACAGTTGAGGCAACTTCGGCAAAACCCTGTTTCAAAATAAAATTAAAAAAAAAAATAGAGCTAGGAGAGAACCTCAGTGGTAGTGCCCCTCTGGATCCTATCCCTAGTATTAAAAAGGCAAATGGTCTTTTGAAACTTTAATTTGCAATAATGTTAAAAACACTAGGAGTAAAATTTAAAATCAGTATAAGCAGAACCAAAATGTGACTCAACCACCTAACATAAATTTACATTATAGCATGTTAACTATTAATAAAAGCTTTAGGATGAAAGCATATTTCTTTTAAGTTGCTACAAACTTTATTTGAAAAATTAAAAGTGAAGCAGAAACTGGCGCTGCAGAGTTTGGGCTGAGTAAAAGAGGAAAGAGCAACATAAAAGCATACCCTGCTGGACGCAGGGCGCACTATAGTAAGGTCAGCCACAACAGCCTGGAAGCGTTGTGTTTTTTTTGTACCAGAGATCAAACTCACAACCTTGCTCTTGCAAGGCAGGCACGTAAGCCACTGAGCTAAATCCTCGGCCCAGGAAGTGTATTTCTTAAGGAATCACTGTATGGCTGTTCATTCCTCAAACGGTTAAAACTTACTGGTCCTCTTCTAATGAAAAGCCAAATGTTGAGGCAGATCCTGTGCCATCCAAAGACCAACATCTGGCCCCTGATGTAAGTGCAATCCTTACTTGTCCCTGCAGGAGGCCAAAGCAAACCACTGCAGGCACCACCCAGGTCAGGAAGCCAAGCAGGGCCTTCCCACCGGCCCTCTTCCTGAGTCCAAGGGCTGCTTCTCCAGGAATCCCACTGTAAAGCACTCTTGCCTTCCTCCAGCTTAATGAAAACTTTTACACACCTGTCTTATGACATGCACATGTTTTGCCTCTTTCCTTGGTTTTTCTTAAACATATTTTCATTCTTCTACTGCATCACTAGTATACAGAGGTAGGGTCGGGGTGTCAGGTTCTGATTCTATTCAAACTACCTCTCAAAGGCCCAGAAATACCTAGCATACTTAAAACCAAATCAATATATGCCAAATGAGAGCCAAACACTGCATTATCTAAAACGGTTCATTTGTCAGTCCCCAACACTGCAAAATAAAATAATTCATTTAAGATTAACTGCACAGCGAGTATGGTCCCACACACCTATAGTCCCAGCAATCCGAGAGGGTAAAACAGAAGGATCACTTAAACCTAGAAGTTGCAGCCTAAGCAACACAGTAAGACCCTTGTCTCAACAACACTAAAATAAATTCTTAACAGATACAAGATTATGTGGCATTCTTAATTTCCTCTTTAAAGGTTGTTTAGATTTCAGAAAACAAAACTGTCGCCATGCGTGGTGGTGCATCCCTATAACACTAGGAATTAATGAGGCTGAAGCAGGAGAATCGCTGTGAGTTCAAGGACATCCTGGGCTACAAAGTGAGTTCAAGGCCAATCTGAACTGCATAGTGAAACCCTGTGTCGAAAACAACAAAAAAGTCCAAAATCAAAATGTAAAAACTCAGGAGTCTGCCCTTCAACAGCAGCGGGTTGCTCCTTTCTCAGTGGTAAAGCTGAGAGGGTTACCTTACCAGGTAGAGGAGCGAATTACTGCAAGCTACAAGGTCCGAGATGCCCAAGGCAAGCCTGAGAGATCTTTCCCTCCACCAAACAAGAGAGTGCTGCTTGTCACTCTAAACTGACAACCAGCACCTTCGCCCGAGGTTCAGCCAGCAGGGACCACGCGTTGAGCCAACTCTGAGACCCAAAGGACCCACAATTAAGACGTCGCGCAGGACTAGAGTAGTGGTGCACACCTACAATCTCACTACTTGGTAAACTGAGGCAGGAGGAGCGTTACGAGTCGAGGCTACTCGGGCGACGTAGTGAGTTTTAAGGCCAGCCTGAGCTACACAGCAAGACCCTGTCTCAAAATATAAACAAAACAAATGAAGAGAAGAGAAAACAAGAGATGTGTACACTACCGAATTCTAGAGCTTTCAGGACCCACCCAGTAAACCGAGCCCCGAGTACAGAATCCCAGTTCGAGCGGGACCCGCCTGCGCCTCGTCTCAACCGGCCCGGACCGCATTAGGCAGCGCCTCGCCGTGTTCGGGGCATGGAGTCTCCAATAGCGGGATGAGGACCTGAACGCGTCAGGGGTCGCGGGGGCAAGGCCAGGCCGAGCCGAGGGTTCCAGGGATAGGGCCGGGCCAAGCCGAGGGTCTCGAGAACAAAGCCCGACCGAGATCTGGGCCAGGGCCAGGCGTCTTGGGCACAGGGCCGACCCGACTCAAGGCTCCCGGATGTGGGGCCAGGCCAGTGTCTCGGGAATCTCGGGGACAGGGCCGGGCCCAGTCTAGGGTCCAGGAGGCGGGGCTACGCAGGGCGGGGGTCTTGGAGTCCGGGGGTCTCGGGGGCAGGGCCAGGGCCAGGTCGTCGGTCTGGGGCGAAGAGGGCCGGCCTGAGGTCTGGGGTGGGCCAGGCGCGCGCCTCACCGTGGTCCTGGTTGAAGCCGGCGTACAGCAGCCCGTTGCCGTGCGGGTTACATGGCAGAAGGTTCATGGCGCCTCCCGGTGTCCACCGCTTCTCAGCGCTGCATGCCGCTTAAAGGACCGGGGGGAGTCTCCGGTCGGGCGGCGCAGAGGCCACCGCAGCCGGAAGCGAGGAGCGTAAGTGCTTGCGTCGTGCGTGCGTGCGGACGTGTGTGCGTGCGCGCGCACCGCCAGGGAGTCCGCGGAGTGCTGAGTGCTTCCGACCACGGTGGCGTAAGACTCGAACGCCGAGTTCGTCACCGGCTGAGCCTGCGGGCTCCAGGCAGAAGCGCGACGGCGCCACGCCCCGGCAGCAGTGGCGAGGCTGGTCAGGGTGGCGGGGCGGATGGAGGTGGGGCCAGGATCGCCCCGGGACCAGGTCCATGCGGGGCTACGTCTCCGCGACACGCATATGCCACCCCTCAGACTCCCCAGAGGACACACACGCCCCTCCCTCACACCACACTTCCACCCATGTCACCCCCACTCACGCAGCCCCCACGTACACAGAGCCTCCCCAACCCCAGTCCCTTCCCCGAGGTACACATTTCTCTGAACACAAGGTCCTTTACATGGTCCTGTGGTAGCGTGTTCCCCTGGGATGCAGGACCTTTCCGTGTCCCTGTGGGCATGCAAACCCACAGGTCACCGCGGCCCTGCACTTGGGGACAGGCTGCTGTGGCTGAAGGGTGAGCGAGGGCATCTGTGTCCCACGACAGCCAGGCAGCTGATGATGGCCCTCAAAAGAAATTCACCTGGAATGATGCTGGGACAGCAGAGGAAAAAACAAAAACATCAATATTCAGCTCTGGAGTTCTCGGCTGAGGCAAGAGACAGCAGTTGGAAGGGGCCAGTCTTTTGAGAGAAGAGAGGAGTGTAAGAACCCCAGGCCTAGGTAACGGGTTGTGAATCCACATGTTCTGTGAGGCAGGAGCAGCTCAAGAGTCAAACCCAACCCGGAAGGAGGACTGGGGGAAGGGCTTCTCACACAGGAGCCTCAGCCACGACCCTTACCAAGGCAGGGGACAGCATGGGAATACAGCACTCAGGAGAGTCACCTGCCTGCACGAAGCTGCCAGAGGGGTCCCCTAGTTCCCAGCTGTCAGCTGGCACCCACCAGCTGCCAGGAAAATGTGAGCACCCCATTCCAAGGCCACTCGGCTCCCTGGCACTTTTTTTGGGCCAATATTCTTCCATAACCAGGGTGTTTAGAAGCACCCCCAAAAGTAGGTACAAGGTGGGGAGCAAACACAAGCCAAGGCTCTCTCTGCTGTGACCTGAACAGCCCTCTGCACCAGAATCCACGCATTGAAACTTGGTTGCCTGCGTGGCGGTTTGTGGAAGTGGCCCTTGGGAGATGACTTAGTGGTCTAGGGGCCCCAGAGACAGAAGGTTCAGTGCTCCCTACTAGTACCTTTATTTTTCTTTTTTCCATCTTTGACAGCTGTGACTGCCTGAAATGCCTCGTGGCTACTTGGGAACCTTTGTTTTGCCTGCAGCAAGTTTTGGTCTTGGGTCCAGTGCAAGTGACTACCCCAAGCCTCTCTGGCTGGCTCCACACCTCTTCAGCTGCTTTAGGTTTTAGATGTCCCCATTCCCTTCCTTGTGACTGAGCAGAAAGTCTGGGCTTGACTGGCAGGATGTTGGCCGCTCTTATTTATTTTTTGATCTGTATAAGGAGCCTTTCCCTCACCCTATTGGAGGAGTTCATGGACTGTGCCCCTGAATGCTGCACCATAAAACCTAATGAAGCCTCATTTGGTAGTTTCATTTTGCTTGTTCATGATTTCTATCTCGAGTAGAGCAGGCTCAGCTGGTTACACTAAGAGCTGGTAACACTAAAGGCTGCTGGGGCTCTGTGATCATTAATCGTGATGTAACCTTAAATGGATTAAGAAACACATAGCAGATTAGGGGAGCATAGTTCTGGGTGTGTCTGTGGGTGACTGTGATGTAGGTCAGCAAACTGAGGTGGGAAGATCCACGCAGTGTGAGTAAAATCAGTCCACAGGCTTGTAGCCTGGATGGGATGAAAAGAAGGAAGAAGGGAAGAGCTCCAGTTTTCCTGAGTGGATACACCCTTTGCAGCTGTCAGCTTTGCCTGTTGGCCTCCAGGCCTCCAGTTTCTTCAACCTCCCGACACAGACTCATTACTGGTGTTGTCCTGTGAGCTCCCAGGCCTTCATGCTTGGACCAGAGCTGCATCCTTGCTCCCTCTTATGCTGCAGCTTCCATCTGCTTGGGCTGGGCAGTGATTGGCTCTTCTGTATGTGGACAGCTAATGTGGATTCCTCCACCTCTGGTCCTGCCAGCCTACCTGATCCTCTTGCACAGTTAGACATAGGTTTTCTTTCTTTCTTTCTTTCTTTCTTTCTTTCTTTCTTTCTTTCTTTCTTTCTTTCTTTGTATAAGGAATCGAACTCAGGACCTCACACTTGCCAGGCAGGCCCTGCACCACTGAGCTAAATCCCTGGTCCCATATTTTATTTTTTTAACATGAAAATTTATTACTAATCTCTCAGAATTTATGAACTTGATCTTTCTTGCTGTCATAGCCAAAAGAGAGACACTGACTACTTTAACAATCTTAAAGCAGACTCCAGAAATGTGGCCACAGCATGACCTTTCTGACCACATGCAACAACCAGAACTTCATCATTTTCCTCAATAAAATTCAAGCCCCCATCCTTAGGAACAAAAACTGTGATTTTCTTGCTGTTCTTGATCGGCTGGACCTGACATACTTTCTGGTGACAGAATTTGGCTGTTTGGTTTTAGCCTCTACTTCTTCCGCTTTGCATGTGAAACACCTCCAGAAGGATTGGCCACTGGGCACAGCTGCTGTTTCCAGCTACTGGAAGAGCAGCAAGGAGGGCAGCTAACACTAATGACAGAGCCACTGCCATTCAAACCTCAGAGCTGCTAATGCTAAGGGAGCTACACTTTGCCTATTTCTATCTGAACTGAGCGAAAGAATCCTTGGTAGATTGGTAATGGAAGCCTCATGAATAGGATCCATGACTTTATTTAGTTTTTCTTGTTTTGTTTTGTTTTGTTTTTGTCTTTTTGAGACAGGGTCTCACTATGCAGTTCAGGTTGGCCTTGAGCTCACTTTGTAGCCCAGGCTGGTCTCAAACTCACAACAATCCTCCTGCCTCAGCCTTTTGAGTACTGGGATTATAGGTGTGTGCCACCATAACCGGCTCAATGACTTTTTTTTTTTTTAAGTGTGTGGGTGAGGCAAGATGCCCCTTTCCATTGCTTTTTTTGTCCTTTCTTCTAGGGCAGACACAGCTTTCTGGGCACCATCCTGGAATCAGAGTTGCCCTCACCAGACACCAGCTGTTCTGCCCCTTTGCTCTTGGACTTGCTGGCCTACAAAACAAACTCCCATTTCTTAAAAAGTTACCATCTCCAGTATTTTGTTACAGTGGTCTAAGTGGACTCGGGAGCTTCTACCACTCCCCAGTCCTGCGCCCTGAATTGAAACAGAGAGTCCACCCCAGGACAATTGTGACAGCCTTCCCACCCTCTAGCCTTCCCCAAGGAAAACTTATTCTCGTTCCAACTCAAGAAGCTTCATTCCTCCCTTTCAAATCTGTTTTTCTTTTGATGAAGCTGTTCTTTAGCAGAGAAGCCCTAAGCATCTCTGTCTCTGCAAAACAAAGGTTATCAAGCCTGTAACTGCCATTTTTTCCCCTAGATTCCGTATTTTGTCTAAGCAATTCCTCATTGAAGTTGTAAACTCTCTACCTTAGAAATTTCTCTAATGGCAATAATTCCCACAGGGCAATTGAAGTCATAATCATGTATACTATATTCTGAATCTCAGTGTTTAAAGAAAGGCTCATGAATGTCTGGAAATAAGATGGCTCAAGTTCCTATTTGGGAGGTATTTTGCCAGCTGTGAGAGCCAGGGACCAGAATGACAAATAACAAAGTTTTCTCTAGGGTTTGACTTGCATTTCAATTATATTTTCTGTATATTAACCACCAAAACATGTAAGCTTCTAAATTTGTTCCTTATTAGGATTTGTTTTTAATTCATGAAAAAGCCACTTTGACTTACTTTTGCACTTCCTCTGTGAAGTGCAAAATTACCTTGTCATATTAGTTTCCTGGAGCTGCCATAACACAGGGCCACAAACTGGGTAGCTTAAAATAACAGCTCCCTGGCCAGTTGAAGTGGCACATACTTGTAATCTCACCTACATGGGAGGCTGAGGGAGGAGAATTGCAAATTTAAAACCAACCTGGGCAATTTAGCAAGGCCTCATCTCAAAATAAAAAGGGCTGGGAATATTTAGTTGAGTGATAAAAGAGTACTAGCCTAGCAAGTGTGAGCCCTTGAGTTTAATCTCCACTGCAAAAGACAAAAACAAAGGAACAAAAAAAGCAATAACAACATCAAAATCCCAGATACCTATTCTCTCACAGTTCTAGGAACTTTAAATTCACAGTCATGGTTGGCTGTCTGGGCTTCCTCAAGTAGGTCTTGGGGAGACCCTTCCTGCAACCACTACCAATGGCTCCGGTGTTAGAGGGCCAAGGCCTGTGGGCACCTATATGCCCTCTACATGGCAAAGGCTCCAGGTCAGCTGCTTGGGGAACTGTATTCTACTGCTAGGCCAGGTGGGAATCTTTAAACGAATCAGAAAAGGAGCAGAGAAAAGTACTGTTTTGTACCTGTTGGGCTCACTCCAAGCAGGGATCCATCGTGCACAGCCCACCCCTCTCCATGCAGGACTCTCCCTCTTCTTACTCCTCCCTTCTTACACCTCTTACACCTTACACTGTCGCTGCAGCACAGTGGCCCTGGCCTGGCCAGCATCAGCCTGAATGTGCTCATCTCTCCATTGGTGCATAGCAGAGGAGGCCGTGAAGGTGCTGGGAAAATGTCTGCAAGGCCACCCCTCCCCGCAGGAGGAACTGTCTCCTCAGGCCCCACCATCTGTCCACACTCTCACCCCTGTGGACATCTGTCCTCCAGTCATGCTCGGGTGGTGGGACATCCCCACTCCAGGCTATTTGTCTACTGTGTTCCATGCTGCTTAACAAATATGCCACTCCACACTGGGTCCCTGTTAGGATTTGGATCTGAAATGGCCCCTAGAGTGTTGTGCTTGGTGGTAACTGGATCACAGGGGCACAGTATGTGTCAGTGGACTCTTTCACCACTGAGTTCAGTAGCTGACTGTGCTGGCAGGAGGTGGGGCCAGGTTGGTGGTTGGTCACTAAGCCTGTGACCTGGAAGGGTATGTTCTTATCACTACCTCTGCCTCCTGCCAATTTGTGCTTCCTGGGTGCCCTGGGCTACATAGCTCACCTCTCCCATCAGGGCCTTCCACCATGCCCTTCTGCCTTGGAGCCAGCAGACCATGGTTTGAAACCATGAGGCTCCTTCAGATTGAGGAAGTCAGGTACTTTGTCCCAAACTTGGGAAAGTGACTAACACAGGACCTTTAAATTGCTAAAACCTTGTAAGTCATCAACAGAAACGGGGCCCTCTGAGCATTTTCTCAGGTCACATCTTCAACTCACTCCCTCTGTGTGAGAGCCTGCATCAAAGCCCCACTGTCCCAGAGAGGTGCAAGGCCACAAGGCCAGGGGAGACCCGTGTCTGAGGCCCCCGCCAAGCCTCATGGTCTTGGGAATGTTATTGGTGATGAGATCTTGTCCTTGGGACATCCAGAGGCAGTCTGCACCTCTAGAGAGCAGCAAGAGGGGTACAGGACCTCTCTGGGGTTTTACAGACAGGCACAGGCATGGTACTGTTCCCAGTACTTCCCTTGCTCTCTCTGTGTTTCTTTTCTGGAAGAAAAGAATCTTCCCCAACATGTCAAAAACTTAGCCTCATCGTTCACTCGTGAATGAGCACTGAACTGGTTATTCGCACCAGGCTGTGGAGCCAGTGAAGAAAACATTAAAGGTTGCCAGGCATATTGGTGCATGCCTGCAATCCCAGCACTCAAGTGGCTGAGGCAGGAGGATCACTGCACACACGTTCAAGGTCTAACTACATAGCAACACTGTCTCAAAAAATAAATAAATAAATAAATAAATAAATAAATAAATAAATAAATAAAAGACAAACAAATGAAAAGGCTATGGAATACCTAGAGCTAGAAAGGGCCAGCATACCACTACCAACAGGAACAGATATATGCTTTATTGTTGAGAAACAGTTCTTAAATAGTAGTGTTTTTACTTCATTCTTTACTAAAACAGCTTTCTCCTTGCTGAACCGGGTTGGCTATGTTCAGTATCACAAGAGATATCTTTGGCATTTTCTTCCTGAAGCTTTATAACTTGTAGGACACCTTATACAAAGAAAGATGTAGATTTACAGAAAAATATGCATAGAAATCACTTATTGATCCCAAAATGTAATAAACAACATAGGAAAAATGTTATCAAATGCATTTCATACCCTAACTGGACAGATCTGTTGTATGTCATCTCTGCCCCTCTGCAGCATTTTATAAATTGGGATTTGACGTTAAAAAGGTTTACAAAACAGCCCCTCCTGTAAGAGCAACAACACCAGATTATCTCACTGTCGTTGCTTCTCAAACTCCCATGAATGTGTACTCCCACACACCGTGCCCATCTGGTAAAAGCAGTTATTTTAAGGAAAAAGTTGCACTGCAGTCGTGACAAAGTAACATTCAAAATTTCATGTTATTGAGTGCTGAGCAGAGTACTGATTTTCCCTTTATAAACACAAGTTGCGAACGAGAGCTTCATGCACATCACGTAGAAACGTCAGTCATGCTGAGCAGGTGTCTGCTGCCCACTGGCCACACTCAACCCAGGCAGCAGCCTGGTCAGGACATGGAAGCTGCGTCTCAAGTCTGGCTGGCTCTGTCCCAGGGGAAGCGTGTGAGGCTTCTCTGGAAAGGCACTCTGTTTCACTGGGGATCTTCCTACGAGACCTTGCAGCTGTTCCTGGTGCAGTTTCCTGGTGGGCTCTGCGGGGTACGAGCAGTCTTCGCCTTGCGCAAGCTGGTCCTCTTGTGCGTGGTGCTGGCCATGAGGGAGTAGGAGCGGCCATGCATCATCCTGGCATTCAGGCCATTGGCCATTGAGAAGGACTTGAGATGGCTCCGCAGGGCCAAGGGCAGTGGCAGCTTGTCCACCAGGTGCACAGGTGTACAGGACACCACGGCGCGGCAGCACAGGTCCTGCAAGCTCAGCACTTGGGAGGGAGGAGAACACCACGTCAGTGTCTGCCATTCCTGGCCACGTAGGGCTGGCCACAAGGGCCACCTGCAGTGGCCTCCCTCCTTCCCTGGTCTAAAACTATCAGCCCTCCACCTCTGCCTGAGGTCAGGTGCAGAGACTCTTGGCTGAGCTTTTTCCCTGAGCCATCGTAATTGTCCCTCTCAAATAAAACATGTTTACTTTTTGAGAGTACACATGGAAGCCTTGAGCTGGCCCCTGGAGCACCCGCCCCACAGGCAGCACTCCTGTCCCTCAGTCACCACCTACCCTTGCTGGGCCTCCGGAGCTGGCCCATGCCATGTCTCAGCAGCACAATCCTGGCCAGCTCTGTGAAGGACTCTGTGACATTGAAGTCGCACAGGGGGCTGACCTCAAAGAAGGCCACACCCAGGCGCTCGGCACAGGCGCGGGCCTGCTCAGTTGGCACCTGCCGCTTGAATGCCAGGTGCAAGCGGTTCCCCACCAGGATCCGGGGCACACCAGGTGCATGCTGCAGGGAGTCAGGCAGGTGGGTTACCCAGGGGAGGCTTTGTTGCACCCCTTTCCCCATCCATATCCACCTTGAACCTCAGAAGAGGGCCTTAGGCACAAAGGGCACCTCTGTGGATGTAACTATTGTGATAAAGCCTTACTGAACTGACCAAGGGGCAGGCAGTGCTCTAATGACTGGTGTCCTTCTAAGGACAGGACACAGTGAGGAGTTGATGTACTCACAAGCCAAAGGATGCTCTGGACTGCTACAGCCTCCAGAAGCTGGGACAGGATCTTTCTCAGCAACTCTAGGAGGGACCGTGGCCCTGATGGTACCTAGAGTTTGGATTTGTGCCCTCCAGAACTGGGAGACACCTCTTTGGTGGGTATTCATCATGGCAGCCACAGAACCCTAATATAGTAGACTTCATACTGATGGCTCATGGGCCCCACACAGCTTCTCTGCTTGTCAGCCAACTAGCTACTGCAGGAAGCCACACAGGCCACTACTGGTTCCAAACCCAGAGCTGCCTGGGGCCTCTGTCCATCTTGTCTGGAGCAGATTCCTGGGTTTGAGGATTCTCTGAGCTTGCATGTGTTGGGTCCCTCTTCCAGGTGCTGCACCCTCTCCATGCTGAAGCCCCGACCTCTACCCTGCCCACAGGCCCACAGCTAGGTCCTTGGCTCAGTGCCCTTCCAAACCCCTAGGAAACCAGGCCACTGTGTCACCATTCGCATACCTCATCAATCTCCTTAATCCATCGATTGATGCCATCAAAGGACCAGCGGTTCGCAATGTCATAGACCAGGATCACACCCTAAGGGGAGAGGACACAGGTTCAACACACAGGACACACAAGCAGGTGTGTGACATGCTGGTCCTAAAGTCACAGACACAACTCGCTACTTCACTTATTCTAATGCAAAGTGTGTAACTTTGATTTATCTACTCAATGCAGGGGTTGAATCATCATTCTCAACCATGTTTCTTAAATTCATTGATAAACCTTCAAACGTCAGGGTGAGTTGGGGACTAGAACTTGCGTCCATGGACATGGAATATGGAGAACTACAGGGTCATGAGGAGTGAGACCCCCACATGGATGGATGGACACACTGGCACATCTCACACACAGGCATCTCATGTGCAGACACACACATATGTGCACACACACGCACACACATTGCTGATGCTGAGAGAGGCCTGTCACCAAACACCATATATATATATATACTTGCTACTAGGAATCAAATTCAAGACCTTGTGCTTGACAAACACTCTCAGACTTCACCAATTTACACATAAACCTGTGTTCCTCAGCCTCCAGTCCTTCGTCAGAGAGGACAGTTGGCCAGGTGCGGCCAAGGCCATCATTCACACGCAGTTGGATCCCCAGGCTCAGGGCCACTGTGTTACCTGTGCGCCCCTCGAGTAGGAACGGAATATGGTACAGAATCTTCCCTGCCCAGATGTGTCCCTGGAAAAGATGTAGGAGACTGTTAGGAGAAATCCATGCTCCTTCCTGACAGCCAGGTCACAAACCTGGGAGCCATGACAAGTGCCTTTCCCTGAGGTTGTTGGTGGCTGATACGTGACCAGGCCAAGATGCCAGCAAACCATCTACATCTTTTTGAATACCTGGATATTGGGATGTCCTGCTGGGCTCATTCCCTTCCTTTCTTCCCTTTTTTGGAGACAGGGTCTTGTTTTGTATTTTTTTTTTTTTTTTTTTGCAGTACCGGGATTGAACTCATGACCTCGCACTTGCCAAGCAGGTGCTTATGCTACTGAGCTAAATCCCCAGCCCTGAGACAGGGTCTTAACACATAGTTCAGGCTGGTCTTGAATTTACTAAGTAGTCCAGATCAGCCTCCCAACTGCTGGGATTATAGATGCATGTTAACATGCCTGGCTTCGTTCTTTTTTCTAATTGTTATTTTAAAAGTCAGACTAGAAAAAGCAGTGAGGGTTTTTTTTTTTTTTCACTTTTTTTTTTTTTGTACCAGGGATTGAACTCACGACCTTATGCTTGCCCGGCAAGCACTTATGCTGCTGAGCTAAATCCCTGGCAATGTGAGGGGTTTTAACATAATTCTCAGACACACAAATGTATCTAAAGGAGGTTTTTAAAATTTAGTTTAACTGAAGATAATGTTGTGTAGTAAGGCGTGTGAGTCTATACTGGGCAAGCAGCAGGCCAAGACTGAGCATGACCCCTGGCTTCTGGTTATATTATGAGTAGTTCACATAACATCCACTCCAGTGTCATCCAAGAGATGATTGATATAAGGCCCTGTCCAGGCATCAGTCCTGCAGGGGACACACATACCTGGCTGCTGGTGGCCAGCAAGTCCAGAGCATGCTCCAAGAAAGTGCAGTGGGGAGAAGGATACTCCTACACAGGGTCACTGTGAGGCTTGTGAGACAGGGCCCGGGGGAGGGACACTCATTACAGGTCACCATCCTCCCTGTACACAAAACCAATCAGAAAGTACTCCTTTAAGTCCTTCATTGTGCTTGTAGGCACAGCCAATCAAAAGACATTATTTCTGATGCTTCATTTACATATTATAGGAAGCCAGAGGAGTTTCTTGATAGGTCACTTTCTAGACCAAGTGGTGTTTTATAGGACAACTTTCCCAATGCCTTATTTACATAAAAATAATTTTAGACAGAAAAGATCTGTTGCTCTTTACCCTCAGGCTGCTGTAAACCTTCTCCCTTGCCTGCACTTACTCTACAGAGTGTACTTCTTTTTGCATTCAATGAATGTACACTTCTTGCTGACTTTTCTGTGTGTCTTGTCTAAGTGTTTGTTTGGGAAGACAAGACTCTGGAAAGAAGTCTTGGAACTCTCCATCTGATAACATCTGGGGCAGTGGGCAGTGTCACCTGGAGGCTTCTCTGAAGGCAGTATCAATTCACATCTGCATATGCAGTTAATACCCACATCAGCAGCGATTCTTAGGGGTGAGGGGGCCCCAGCACTTGCAGGCTGGCCATGCACATGAGGAGTGCCCAAAGTGAGCAGCAGGTGAAGAGTGGTTTTGCTGTCTTTGTTCTATATCACTTGTGGGTTAGGGACTCCCCCCCACTCCTGACACTTTGGAGGAGGGCCTGGTTCCCCGCAAGGGTCACAGGTGCTGCCCGTTGCCCAAGACATGGGAAAGAGGACTTCATTTTCCTGAGAGGCAGATTGATCAATAATCCAAGGACCAGCCTCAGCAGAACCTGGGTTCTGGCTTTGCCTCATGTGGAAGTCTGCACACAAGGGAATGGCATGATAAAAGCAGGAGACATGCTGGCCTCAATCAGAGAGACAGCCCGTGCAGAGGTCTGGCCCACCCCAGACGCTGATGAGGGGAGGTGGGTGGGTAGGCAGAGGCCAGGTCTGAGGCAGGGTGGGGTGAGGGACAAACCAGAGGCTGCTGAGAAGGAGTACAGCTATGCACAGGGATCGACGTGGACACAGCCAGCCGATGCACTGTACAGGAGTGGCCTTGAGGTCCTATAGGGGCTTTGGGTGACTCTGAACATGGTGGAACCCCTGAGGACCTTGGGACACTTTGGGGACCAGATCTGGCTTCTTGAGAAAAGTCCTCAGCAGATGGGGACAGCAGGGACTGAAGAAGAGGGGAGGGCACAGATGGCCACAGTACCTGTGCCAAGTCTGCCAGAGGTCCCATGGGGGGCAAGAGAAAGAAAAGGGTCTGAAATGATTCTGAGATCCATTTGGGCTGCTGGGGGATGAGAAGGCATTTCCTAACCCAGACCAGAAACAGGCAGGACAGAGCTTCTCTGAGTTGAGTGGACATTTAGGCCTCCTGGGGTGCTGTAGATATATAGTCTCTGAGGACAAGGCCAGTGCAGGCTGGGAGTGCAGCTCTTGGCCAGTGCCTGCCCCATCACGTTAGGGGTCTAGGGGAGCAGGAGGACAGCTTGTAGTGACCCTGGGCAGCTGAGCTGCACTCAGAGCTGGGGACACTGTAGAGAGACCCCTTGGCTGGTTCTGGGGCCCCAGCAATAGGAGGTGCATATGGCCTGGGAGTGAGCTGGCCTGGTCTGGTGGGAAAGAGGTGGGGAAAGGTCTGTGCATGCCCAGCAGGTTCTACCCCAGGAAGCCCAGGACAGACAGTAGCAGGACATATCATCCCCCACCCCCAGAGCTGAAGGAGGGGGAGACCAGGGCTGCAGAGCCAGGGCCTCCTCATGGACCAAAGAGGAGACCCTGTCCAGCATCCAGGGCAAGTGCCCCAGTACCTCACTCTCCTGCCTTGTCCACCACGTCGGGCCTGCAATGGTCCCAGAGCCAAGAGCAATAGGCTTGGGGTACTGGGGCCCGGCTGCCTCAGCCAGGATATACCAGTCCTCTCCAGCACTGGGGGATCAGGGGGCAGACACCCCACATGCTCACCTCTGGGGGTCCCCTCACCATGGACTAGGGTTAGGGTTAGGGGTTAGGGTTAGAGACTTAGGGTTAGGAACAGAGGGGTTATGGGTTAGGGTTAGAAAGTCAGAGTTAAGGATGAGTTTTAGGGTTAGAGTATTAGGGTCAGGGGTTTAGGGTTAGAGAATTACAGTTAGAGAATGAGCTCAGGCTGGAAAGAAAGGTTGAGGTCCTGGGGATGCTGCCAACACCTCTTGGGTAGGGGCCCTGACTCACCACAGCTGGAGCTTCACCCGTCGTCCATCTAGCAGGATGGTGGTCGTCTTGTGGTCAATTCCTGGCAAATGGGTGAGTACCACTTAGGTGGGGTGTTAGCTGTGAGGGACTCCCCACAGTTGCCCTCTATAGTATGATGCTGGCTTCAAGACTGTCTCATATTTTTGGGTGCATTTTTCAAGGTTCACAAGCAGCGGGATGAGACCTTGTCTGTACACCTTGCCAGTAGAGAGCCCTCTGTCTCAGACTGTCCTCCCTGCCCTCTGTGCAGATCCAGGCTTTGCTACATACCACCGGCCAAAAGCCAGGCCTCCCGACCTGGGCCCTCTGGGCTTGGACTGCCCTGGCCACTGCCACGGAATGGGCAGACACTCAGGAGGGCCAGCTTTACCCCCTGGGGCAAAAGATCCTCTACCTGTGACTGCTCTAGGTCCACACAGATGCCCTGTTTGACCTGGTCACCAGTGGGTTTACTTCAGGGCTGTGGCCAGCTGGTGAAAGGGAAAAACTGTATGAGAGAAATTCTTTTTAAAGCTTTGTTCTTTTGAAACTGCCCAGCTCTGCAACTGCTTCATAGCTCTGTAATTACTTTCTTGACCCCTGAAACCGTAAGAGGGTAACTGAACATACAGAATACTTGATTGTACCAGCACTGTGGTCATTAATCTAGTCTTGTAACTGATGGTCATTAATCTAGCCCTCTAATCGATGATCTCACCTTGCTAGCTAATCAGAAGAACTCAGGCTATCCTCTCCCTCCTTTGTAACCTCTACTTATGCCTCATATAAAAATGCTGGCTCAGACACTCACTGCCTGGCTTTCGATGGAAGTTATTCCAGTCAGGACCACTGGTGTAAAATACTGTTCACTGCCTCCTGACTTCCTTGGGTGTTGTTCCTTTCCTGGACTCAGTTTTGCCACAACACTGGGTCTCATAGCTCTGATTAGGCCACAGTTCCTTCCTACCTACTGCTGCCCACACTGCCCTGAAAGATTGGGCTCAACCGTTTCCAAGGGAACGGGCCTAAAACAGCACAGATAGCGTCCCTAGTGCTGCCCTAGGAAGGAGTAGAGACACAGGGACATCGAGCCAGGCAGGAAGTGAGCCAGGCAGGCTTTGCCACTCCTGAGTGCTCCCCCCCACTGTCTCTGTCTCTCCCTCAGTCTCCGTGTCTCTCTATCTCACCCTTCACCTCTTCTCTGACCTGGAAGCTGATGGAGCACTTTCAGCTCCTACACTGACCTCAGCGCCATGGTGGATGGCACAGCTGCACTGCCACTTCTCTCAGATCAAACAGTACTGGTGTGGCTTGCAGAGGGACAGGTGAGCACGCAGCGGAAAAGCTTCCCACAGAGTGGAAACTCTTCTCTGTGCCCTCAGAGGGAATATCTGCCACCTGGCACCATAGACTCAGCCTGCTAAATCATTCAGGGCCTCATCACTGTGCTTGAGACCACTGAAGTCTCGGAATGACTGTGCAATGCCAGTCTCCTGCAGGGGTCAGCAGGAAACACACAGAAAATGAACAAGACACAGGTCTGTGCCCTTTACCAGCAAAGTTAACTGTGGAAATATTTATCTTTGCTTGGAAAACTAAAGGTTTTTCACTCTGTTCCTGAGCCAATGGATAAACATGATTGGGATCAGTAGAGCTTTGGTTCATGAACTAAATTCTATGATTCTGGTCAAACACCAAACTGCTCAAGAACCAAATCAAATTTCCTCACAAGGGCAACACTGAACCTACCCACTGAATTTGATTTGGCTCTCGTCCAACTTGGTTTGCAACCAGAATTGTGGCGAGAACTGAGTTTGCGAACTGAGGGGCCGCTGCACCATGAGGCTGGAGATCAGTCGTGGTCTGTCTGTACCCAGGCAGATTTTCGCCCTTGGCTGGAGAACACATCCTTCTGTCCTCCCAAAGACCAGCTCTCACCTAAATGGACTGGGCCCTCTGCCCTGCACATGTCCTCACGCACAGTCATGTACTTGTGGGATGACTTTTTGGTCCACAAGGGCCTGTGGATATGACGGAGAGTCCGAGATTCCAACGCCCAGAAACGACATCACAACTCTCTGTGTAAGCCGACACTGTCACATCCATGCAATGACAAAGTGTGCTAATGACACATCCTCAGAAGATGTCCCCATCATTAAGTGCCACCAAACAGAACAACAAACAAACAAGCATTATAAAATAAATAGTGGTGAGTGATCTAAGTACCCTATGAGTTTTAAAACTGTTTGGTTTGCAGAATCATGGACGCACCTGTTCTGTCCCAACTCTGAGATTCAACATAGATCACGGCAAGCCATGGCCATCCCTCCCCAGTGTTCCTCCTCTCAGTGTGATCTAAAATCACTTATTTTTCTACATATTGCCAAATTCATAAACAGCATTTCCTATTCCCAATTCCTGACCCTTTTTTTGAACAGGAATTGAACTCATGACCTTGTGCTTGCCAGGCAGGTGCTTAAGCCATTGAGCTATATCCCTGGCCCCCTGATTCCTGACTTTGCAGTATCAGGATGAACTGACTTCCCACTATGGAAGTGAAAGTATGATGAGCTCATAACCACACCACACACACATACAGAGTAGTTGTGTTGCAATTTTAGCTAATTCAGTTTTACATTATTAGGAATAGGTAAACATTTCCATAGCTGCACAGTATTCTATGCTTTGCTTTTTTAAAAAACTTCGTGTGTGCGTGTGTGTGTGTATGTGTGTGTGTGACAGTGGAGATTGCACACAGGGCCTTCACCTACAGCCTCAGCCCTTTGTTTACTTATTTACTTACTTTCTTATTTATTTCTACTATGAATCAGGGTCTCACTAAGTTACCATGCTGATCTTGATCCTCCTGTCTCAACCTCCCACAGTGCTAAGATTATAGATGTGTACCTCCACACTCACCTACAACCCTTTATTTTAACCTACAGTTAACAATTACCTCCTTGTCTATTTGCTTAGTTTCCTCTCATCACTAAATCATCCCATTTACCCCTAGAGTACCCAAACCTTTCAGAATCATCTAGTTTTGCCATCTAGTCTAGAGCCTGACTGTCTTGGGATTCCACAGCCCCCTCTCTTGGTCTCCTTTCCTTTCCTGAGAAAGCTGCATGGAAGATAGTTTTTGAGACTTTGCATGCCTGTTTGTTCTTACTCTTCATCAGGTTTAGATGGGTACCCAACCACAGTGAGAAATACTTCTTCACGAAGGTGTGGCACTGTCCCAGAGCTCCTGCATTGTCAGAACTTCCCCTGGTTCTCCATCCTTTAAACATGATCTGTTTTCCTCTCAGCTGGATGATGTGAAACATGGGTGCCTTCCTTGCTGTGCTAACTCTGCACCGACCCCTCTGATCTCGAGACATAAATCTTTCCTCATTTTTTTTTTTGACACAAATCTTTCCATTTTAGGAAACTTTCTTGAATCACCTGTTTTCTCCATCTGGGATTTTTGTGTTTGTTTTCATTTGCTTGTTTGTTTTTTGAGACAAGGTCTTGCTATGTAGTTCAACTTGGCCTCAAACTCATGGCAATCCTGCCTCAGTCTCCTGAGTGCTGGGATCACAGATGTGAGCCTCCACGCCCGGCTTGTCATGTATTTCTGTCTCTGGTCCTGGTGTGGCTTTTCCTCAACCAGTGTCACACTAACAAAAACTGAGCACAGAAGAAAAATTAATGATCTGAGCATGCTAGAAGACAGACTGAATGGTGGGAGAGGGTGTCTTCATCCCTGTACTGTCTTGCCACCTCAGCTGGCATCATTCATGCAGCCTGGAGTCACTGGCCAGCTCCCTCACCAGCTGGAAAGAACAGATTTGAAAACTACCTGAGTGCAGGAGAGCAGAGGCAGGCAGTGTGCAGGGAGGATGCCTGGAGAGAACAGCAGAAAGCCTGATAGCCCTGGTCAGGTACCAGGACCCAGCCATGTCTGCCATGTGACTGCCCCTCCACCTAGTAGGTACATGAAGAAATAGACTCATTTTGACTTAAGCTAATCTGTTTTTCACTAAAAATGTCCCCAAAACAGACACACCAAACATCTGACACACCAAATGCTTGACTCCAAAACTGGGGAAAGCAGCAAAAGATGCATTATAGCATCTTCCCAGAGCAAAGCATGGTGATGTCTGTATCCCAGAACTGCACCAGAAGTAACCAAGAATCTAAAAGAAAATCTAACTTGAGCCAGGCAGGGTGGTACTCACATCTGTGATCCCAGTTGGCAGGCTAAGGCAGGAGGATACAAATTGAAGCCCATCCTTGGCAATTTAGCAAGACCTTGTCTCAAAAAAATAGATAGATAAATAGATAGATAGATATAAATGAGCTAGGGATGTAACTCAATGAGAAGGTCCTGGGTCCAATCCCTAGTACTGCAATAAATAAATAACAATTCTATTAATAACCATCATGACCAAAACTGAACTCAGGGACTTCTCCAGGAGGCCATGCCCCATACAACAGCTCTGCTGCGTGACCAATTCCCAATGACTGGCTCTCACAGGACAAGGAACTTGTGTGGCTCTCTCTCCCTGCAGCTTTGCTCTGGCTGAAAGGATTTGTGGATGCATCTTCATGAAGCTGTCCCTGCAGTCCATTTACACAGCACCTCCCTTTAGTTTTACAATCAAGGATTTGGTGGAGGGTAAGGCAAGTTGAGGTCTCAGTCCATTAGGGCTAGCATAAACAGCTTCTAAACTACAGAACTCTATTGCTCATAGTTCTGGAGGCTGGAAGTCCAAGGTCAAGGAAATAGCAGATTTGGTGTCTGGTCAGATGGCCTCCTAGCTACCTGTGGAGGTACCTTCTCATTGTGTGCTCACATAGCTGAAGAGCCAGGAGCTATACTAGGACCCTAAGCCCACGCCTAAGGCCTCGCCCTCTCAAACAGTCTCCCTGTCCTCTACCACCATCACCTCAGCGTTACAATTTCATCCTGTCAATTTAGGGGGACATGGAAATTCAGGCTGTTGTGGGTAGAGTAGGGAGATAAAGCTTGGGTAGGCACTGTTACTCCATTCCCACCCTTGACAGGCAGGTCACTGGAGCCAGGCTGGCAGTGGGCTGAACCCTCTGGGACACACAGGTCCCAAGGAGGGCATCTAGGCCCAGACATCAACCTCGTCCTCAGCTCCCATTCCCCCAAGTTCCCTCAGCCCTCTCCACAAGGGCACCCCACCTTCTGTGAAGGGCACCCCAGCTCTTGGTGGTGTCATGCCCATACTACTGTGAGGAGTTATGACTCTCTTTCTGGTGGGTTTTCTGCTATAGGCTGCCCCGTGAATATGGGATCTTAGGCTTGGGAGGCTTCTATTTAAAAAAATTAACATTCCATTAAGTGTCTCCTCAGTTTAGGAAGTGCGATGAATCTCTGACTACTAAGGCATGACGTGTGCCTTGTGTTTAAACACCTATGTGGTGCTTTTTGGATATTTGTACTGGTATTTCTGGTACCTATGCCCTTTGGTATTTCTTTTTTACCTTTCTAGAATCCATTTTCTAAAAAAATATGGAAAAAAAATTAATGCTCAACCATCTCTGAGTTAATATCTGATTTCCAATCTGAATCTGCTCTAGGCCCCTGATTATAAAGACCTTCTTCATAACTGAACACCTCACAGTTTATTACATTTCCCACAGAAATCACCAAAACCAACTAGACACCAAGACTGGAGTTGTCAGCAGCAGAGAAAGAGCCTCTCTGGCAGTCGTTATCCAGAAGAGGGAATACAGAAACGTGAGGAAGACAAGGAGGGAAGAGGGTCCTCTGGACCCAGGAAGGATCTGAAACATGAATGGAAGCCCATGGAGAGAGTGAAGAGAGAAACTGCAATGGAGAAGGATAGCTGCTGGAGTCTTCTCCTTGAGGCAGGACCCACTGTGCCAGAGGAGCACTTCAAACCTGTGACACATGGTGACAGTTAGCAACACCAGAGGCCTCCACAGAGAGACAAGAGATGCAGCAGTGGAAGGGAATAGCCAAAGTGAAGGGCTGCAGGTGAGTGCTGAGGGCTCAGCCCTCCTATAGGAGAGAGCAACTGGCCAGGAGCCAGCAAGGAGAGGACCCAGCCGAGCTCAGAACTCATGGCTGCTGTGGCTTCATCTAGCAACTCCCAGCTGGGCTCAGGCCCGCAGAAGGTGCACAGATGGCTACAGGCCAAATGAATCTGGTCTTAGCCAGAAGGTGCAAGCTTGCTACCTCACCAACAAGCTACTGCTGGCTTGCTGGGATAGATCAGCATGGATGGGGACTCTGTCCCCACAAGTCGTCTACTAGTGACAGCAGAGACAAACCTGGAAGTGGATTTTTTTCCTCTCTCTCTTTTCTTTGTTTTTTGTTGCTGTGGTTGTGGTTTGTTTTTATATTTATTTTTTTCTCCTTCATTGCTTCATTTTGTTTCTATGTGAGTGTGAACGTGGTTTCTAGCCTCTTTGTGGCTGTTGATCTGTTCTGTTCTTTTTTATCTCCTCCCTCTCTCTTTCTCTCCAGTCTTCTGTGCCAGTTTCCCAAAGTAAGTGTGATCCCAGCCTTACTTCTAATCTCTTCCCTTCTTTTACCTCTCTATTTTTCCATAATTCTTTTTAGAATTTGACCTGTGACTAAAATTGACATTTTAAGGACTTATATACTGTATATAATTTTCTGGTTTGTTTTAGATTTTGTTATATAACCACAAATCTAGTTCATATGGTTAGAGGTGGAAAATTGATGATTAGCTCAGTTTGTCATTTTCTAGGCTGTGTTTGATGCTACTGTTATCGCTGATGGTACCATTTTGGGGAAAAGGACATAATTGTTCTAAACAGATATTCTTCCTGGTATTCTAACTAAGAGCCATAGGAAATACTGAGACTAACTAAGGGCCATAGGAAATACTGTGCCACAGTGCCAAGAATCAGGGACTGGGCCAAGCAGGCAGCAACTTCTCATGCTCAGCAACTTGCAGAGGTAGGATCTTGCAACAGACTCAAAATCTAAAACATTAGCTATACTTGGAAGATATCTCAGAGAAGTAGTCATTTCCTAAGGGTTCTAAATACTAGAAATAAAGAAACTCACCACAAGCAATTTACAAGCATCGTCCCAGGAATTAAACTAAAAAAAAAAGAAAGAGAGAAAAGGAAAAGATCATAAGCTGGAGCCTGACCTGGCGACTTCACTACTTAGAAAGACTCAGCCTCAAAATAAAACATTTTGAGCTGGGGATTTAGCTCAGTGACATAGGTTCCTACCTGGAAAACACGAGGTTGTGAGTTCAATTCCTGGTACCAAAAAATAAAATAAAATAAAATAAAATAAAATAAAATAAAATAAAATAAAACATTTAAAAAGGACTGGGGATGTAGTTCAGGGTGAAGGTCCTGGATTCAATCGCCAGTACCACACATACACAGACACACACAGACACACACACACGAGATAAAATTGCAAGGAGGCTTCTAGAACAAAGCCTGTTGGAATGTTCATGAATGAGTCAGAATGACAGGGACAGAAAGAGTTATAAATTTAACCTTCTAAAAAGGAAAAATGAAATGCCACACTATTCTCTACACTTTTAGCTCCTTGAGATGAACAAATAATTTAGTAGTCTATTTTAACACCTCACCACCTGCTTAGTTCTATTTTCATGACTGAGCAGACATGGCTACGCCCTTGATAGGAGAGGACTGCTTTGTAGAGAAAATATTGCTTAATCTAACTTACAACACACTCATCTCCAAGTACCTGGCTTTGCAGAGCCATCTCACAAGCAGTTAAAGTACCAGAAGCCGGAAGTGGTTGTGGAGCAGAGGAGAGCTCAGAAGTGGCTCAGAGTTCCCTTCTGGGGCTGAGGAGAATGTTCTTCTAAACACCCATGATGGTTGCATAATACTGTGCATGTACTAAATTCAACTTGTGCAGTGTGACACGGTGTGCCACAGCCTACTCCTCTTTGATTCTGAAGTGTGTTGTCTTCACAATACCAGAAATACCCATGTGGGTGCTACCTTGCTCCCTCCAGTTCCTGAAGTCCTACTGTCCACTGAGGCTCAGTCCTCCACCACCTTCCACCTGGGATGCACCCCACTTCTGGCCAGCGTGGTGAGGGAATCGAGTTTTGTTTTCTGCATATCCTGTTCTAAACATACAGAATACCCACAGTCTTTTGCATGATGGCCACAGCCTGGCCCTTGCTGGGGTCCAGCTCTGGAGCAGCGGGCCTCAGGACAGAACACGGGGAAGGACAGGGCCTCACAATGCCTCACAGTGGCCGGGCTCACAGGAGGTGGAGGGGCTCTGCTGGACAGCACAGGATGAACACCCTGAGCTTGGGTAGCAGTTTTGACAAGAGGGAACCATATTCTCCATGCCCCCAGGCGCTGCCAGGACCTCACTTCAGGGAATGTTGGTATCAGGATGCTGGTCTGTGGGGAGAGCCAGGTCTGGGTGGAGGAAAGCTGATCACTGTCTTCCCAGACAGGCCTGGCACCACTGAGGGGCACTGCCTGCCAGGTGCCAAGCTCTCAGAATAATGCTGACCTATCTCTTGAAGGCAGGGCCTGCCCTCTCCCAGAGGACCACCCCCCCTGCCCCGGCAAGCAGCCTTAGGCAAAGCCCAGGGGCCCCTCAGGACCAAGGCGCACCAGCCCTTGAGTTTCCTTGTTTAAGCTGACTGTCACTTGCTGGGGGAGGAACAGGTGGTCTCTGAGTGCCATGTGAGGGACAAAGTTGCAAGCCAGCTTCCACCCTCATCTCACTTTCTCACAAGGGGCTACAATTGCTGGACAGACATGGAGCAGGGGGAGTCCCAACAAGGCCACATGACCCCTGTTACTTCTGGAGGCCCTCCAAAAAAAATTCATCTAGAAAAGCTTATTTAAAACCAAACAATTTATGTGCAGAATTGGGCATTTTCAAAGCTCCATAAATTGGCCTACAATGTCACAACACACAGATGGCCACCGTGGTATCACTGATGTTTTACAGTATCTTATCTACATGTGGATTATAGCATGTGCAACTTTTAACATGATATCCACATGAATTTGATGCAGTCTTTATTCTAAAATATAATTTCTTTCAGTTTTTGGTAATGCTTTTCAAGTTTTGAGGGAAACACAAAGTAAAATGTGTACCTGTATGGCTGCGTGTCTTTATGCATAATTTGGATTATTACTGAACAGGTAGTAATATTAACTGTTAGAAATAAAATAATATTAACACTAGCATTTAAAATGATTCTCCTCAGCTGGGTGTGGTGGCACATGCCTGTAATCCCAGCACTCAGGAGGCTGAGGCAGGAGGATCGCTGTGAGTTTGAGACCAGCCTGGGCTACAAAGTGACATCAAGGCCAGCCTGAACTGCATAGTAAGACCCTGTCTCAAAAAGACAAAAAAAAAAACCTTTATTTTTCTTCTTTGCAATTTAGAAAATGATGCCCAAGAACAAATTAGCTAAAAATACAAGCGGCACATCCACCCCCACAGAGTGGACAAAGCTGTAGAGCCCGAGAACAGGGGTGCAGCCTCCGTGCCCAGTGGAGCCTGGCAGGTGGTGGGTGAACTCAGCCTCTGGTGGCCTTGGGAACAGCCAACAGGGACACACATGGGCTCAGACTGGAAGGCCACGGCTCATGGCCTGCCTGTGGGGTTGTCCAGGGTCGCCGCCAGGGGAACTAATGTAAAAGTGAGGCTCCAAAATTCGTGTCCACCTGAAACCTCCAAGTGTGACTCTATTTAGAAACGGGGTCTTTCAAGGTGTAACCAAGGTAACACAGGTCACAGGGGATGGCAGGGGCCTTGGGTCCTGCCTGTGTCCACAGAAGGACCTGGAGGTCTGGGACACAGGCATGCAGGGACCACAGCTATGTGATAGCAGGGACAGAAACATGCCCTCCACACTGGGAACATCAAGGAAAAGCAGGAAGGAAGAAAGGCTCCATCCCAAGCCAGTACTCTGCCTTGCACATTGTGGGGAGGATCTGCCTCTGTTGCTGTGGCCCCTCCATCTGTGTCACTTTGTCACTTGTCACACAGCCCAGGGAGCAAGAGTACCCCCACAGCTGAGCCCTGGGCAGCGTCTGGTGCCTGCTTCCCACCCTTGCTGTGATGTCCAGGCAGGCATCAGAGAGCAGGTGCTGCTTTGCAAGCTCCTCCTACACCAGCCAGCTGATGCTGCCCTGCCTGTGCCAACCTGATGCCACCCACACCACAGTGCTGAGCGCCTCCCTCCACAATGGCATAGGGGCTGCACAGAAGGAATGTCTTTTATCTCTGGACAGATCCTATTAACCTAAGAAAGAATTTGTATTCTTCACACTAAGCAGTGTAGTTTTTCCTGTTTAGACAATAACCTATGTATCAGTTAATGGCCTCTGTAAGAGTCCACTAGAGATTATAATGGATATTCATATTTTTTTCCTCTTTAAACTCATTATAGAGTTTTTATTTTTGATTATTTTTATTATTTTTTTTTATTTTTGGTACCAGGGATCAAACTCACAACCTCGCATTTGCTAAGCAGGCATTTATGCCGCTGAGCTAAACCTCCAGCCCCAGAGTTCTTTTTTAATCAAAGTGCCAATCCTACTACAAGACACAACATAAACAATATGCTTTGCATGATGATGCATGCCTATAATCTCAGCATTTGGGAGGCTGAGGCAGGAAGATCATTGCAAGTTTGAGGCCAGCCTGGGCTACATAGTGAGACCCTGTGTCAAAAAAAAAAAAAAAAAACCAGAAAAACAAAAAAACAGAGAGAGAAAAAGAAAGAAAAAAGAAAACAATACAAACAACACACCAGTTGACTTAAAGTACCAGTGGGGAGTGGTAATTAATCGTTAGTTACAAGAGATTGGGCCACATGACTCACACAAACACCACATGATCCCAGCCCCAGCTCCAGCCTACTGCAGGGCTCTGGCCTGACCAGTGTCAGGTTGAGCCTCCACACTTTGTGGCATTTCTGTCACACTGTGTGAGGAGTACATCGCTGTCACTCTCTCTGCCAGCCAAGGCTCAGAACAGAAGCCACGTGGAAAGTTCCCCCCAGTCAGCAACTAACAGGTGCCTGGATGCGAATCCTCAACTACACAATGTGCCTTGAGGACTCTGGCACGGAATGCCAAATCTACTCTAGGAAAAACAAGCCATAAAGATGCGGTGTTAGAAATATAATCATACACTTGCAAAAGAAAAAGCAGGTTGGAACTAAAACAAAACCATCCAAACAACCCAAAGAGCTACAGAAGCAGCTTCGTGTTTAAGGAATCTCCTTGCATGTTGACAAAACTAAAAACATTGTATTAAAATGAAATAAAATGCTTCCTCATGATAAACCTCATCCGAAGTTTTTGTCCTTAAAGGGAAATAAAAACAGAAGAACTGACTTATGTTTCTACTTACACCTACTTGTGAATGAACACATGTGCACATCATTACCTCACATTTTCTGGGTGTGTCTTTTTCTCTGGAGCTGCTATAACACGATAGTAGATCCAGGGTACCTTCTAAACACCTGGAGCCCACTCTGCCCAGCTCTGCAGTCTAGATGTCCAAGAGCAGGCTCCAGCAGGCATGGGTTTAGTGAAGGCTGCTTCCCAGTCCTCACTTGGTAGAAAGGGCAGGCAGCTCTCTGGAGCCTCCTGTCTAAGGCTGTGACCCCATCCATGAGACTCCACCCCATGCCCCATCACCTTCCCAACACCAAGCCTCCGAGCACCACGATGCTGGGGAGAAGGTTTTCGAATATGAATTCTAGGGAGAAATGAGCGTTCCACTGTTCCACCCGCAGCAGAGTATAAAAGGATATTACAGCAGGGCAGAGCAGCATGAGTCTGTGGCCCTGCCACTCAGGAGACTGAGGAAGAGGACTGCAAGGTTGGAGGTCAGCCTTGGTTGATTTAGCAAGATCCTGTCTCAAAAAGAAAAAGTTCTTAGCTGGGGGTGGTATACCTGTAACCCCAGCACTCGGGTAAATTGAGGCAGGAGGATCATGGTGAGTTTGAGAACAGCTTGGGGTACAAAGTGAACTCAAGGCCAGCCTGAACTGCATAGTGAGATCCTGTCCAAAAAAACCAAAAACAAACAAACAATCAAAAAAAAATTTAAAGTGGTCTTGCATATAGCAGATTTCTTTGCACACTGCATGAGATGTGGGGCTCAATCCCCGGTACCTCAAAACTCGGCATGATGGCTCATGCTTGTAATCCCAGCACTTGGAAGGCTGAGGCAGGAGGACCACAGTGAGTTTGAAGTCAGACTGGGCTACATAGTGAATTGATGACCAGCCTGAACTATATAGTGAGACCCTATCTCAAAAAACCAAAAAAGAGAAAAGAATAGTACATAGAACATGCTCATATTATACGTTATTATGTAGAGTGTCTGAAAGGATAGAACTGCCTCCCAAAAGTTTGCAACTGGAGTCCCTTAAGCCCTGGCTGGTGTCTTGCATCCCACCGACAGGGTAGCTAATCCTGCTTTGGCTGGTCTGGTTTGCCTGAGACCCCTGAGTACCCAGTGCCCTGCCAGCCCCTTCCCACTCCAAGACAATCGCAAGCCAGGAGAAATCACCAGCAGTGGGTAGGAGGGCGCCAGAGTGGGAGATGGCGGATCCAGCGGAGCCAGGGGGATGAGGCCTGAACTCTCCAGACGCTGAGGATCGCTAGCAGCTCTAGAGACAGAGGTGCACTGTGCTGACCCACATCCAGTGAGGCTTTCACACAACAGTTGTCACCAGCACAGGCCATGGGAAACATGACCTTGTGACCTACATGGTTCGCAGATCCCACACAACCTGTGGTGGGAAACCAGGCGTGCAACTGGAGAGTGGGGTGATAGGGAAGTCCCTGATCGTGTGCAGAACTGGGCATGAGCTTTTGAGAATGGAGCCAGCTCGTTGAGGGTGCTACTGAAGGAGATGAAACCTCCAGTTTCTGGGAGCTGCTGTTTTATACCAGATCCCACTTTGTGTGTGTATGTTTGAGATGGGCCTTGAGGCAGTCCTCCTGCTTCAGCTTCCTGGGTGCTGAGATTACAGACATAGTGTGCCACTATGCCTTGCACATGACTGCTTTAAAGATTATTATGTGAATAACTCCGGTAAGACCCAGATCTCCAGTATTTTTAAATCCAAGGCCTTGGGACACAACAGCTCTTTCAAGGTTTTGCTTGTACACAATTTGTATTTTCCAGCTAATCAAGCTGAAGAAGCTTGGGAATGAAGTCTGAAACACAGGGAAAAAAATTAAAACCCCTCTCAGTATGAGGAGAACTGGCAATCTGCCAGCCTCAGTTGATGTGGCCGGTGGCTCATGCCTGGACTGCTTCTCTCAACCCTGCAGGTGAGGCCACTAACATGGGGTGTGGTGTAGGCTGGTGGGCAGCCCAGAGACAAGGGACACAGATGAGCGGTAGAAGAGTGTCTGCCCAGGAGAAACCTGGCCTGCCCTTTTTGGAGACCCTCCCTGAAGACCACTAAAAGTCAGGTGTAACCTGGGTGAGGAGCCGTAGAGGTCAAGGGCCAGCATGGAAGGGAGGAGATTTCAAGGACTTAGGAAGGTGAGGCTGAAGGAGGGGCTTCCCAAAGAACATGTGATACCAGTGTAGTTTATTACATTCAAGTGTGTAGAGGCATTTATGACTTTCTTTCTTTCTTTTTCTTTCTTTCTTTCTTTCTTTCTTTCTTTCTTTCTTTCTTTCTTTCTTTCAAGTACTAGGGGGTTGAGCTCAGGGCCTCATGAATTCTAGGCAATTGTTCTGCTACTGGGCTATGCTGCCAGTTTTTGAAACCCAGTGCACTGAAATGTACTGTTAAGTAGGTATAGTGGTGCACACCTGTAATCCCAACACTCAGGAAGGATCACATAGAGTTCGGGCTATATAGTAGGTTCAAGGCCAACTGGACTATACAGTGAGATCCTGTCTATACATAAATAAATAAAATTTTACTGACACCGAAGCAGTGCTACAAGAGGCAAAGAGCTAGAACGCCAGCCCCTTCACAGGGCCAAGCCATGGGGGGCTCAGGGATGCTGGAGATCATTCACACTTGAAAATGATGAGTCTAAATCACATTTTAAATTTTAAAGTGGTTGCCAAGGGAAACCAGCAGAGTAGCTTATAATTCAGCAGCAAATCCACCACCGCCTGCAGAACTGCAGGGGTGGGAGCAGGTGCACACATCTCCCCCTGGAACATTAGTCAGAGGTGGAAAGGGAAAGAAGGGAGCTGACAACTGGGTCACACTGAGCAAAGGAGCTTCAGTGCCCGTTGGAGTCTTCTTTGAACATTATATCTGAGCAAGGTGAAGATTCGAGAGGGTGGGGACCCAGCAACGCCAATGCCCCTACTCATATTCAGGCTCTTCTGTGCCGGCTCTGTGATCTTGCGGGAGTTACTCACCCTCTCTGGGTCTGATAATATAGTCCTTCTCATGAAATGAGTCTTGTATACTCACAGATCATGGGAGTTATTATTAGCTTTTGGCAAAATAGAAACAGAGAAGAAGGAAGAGTGGGATTTTCCTGCTGAAAAGGAAGCTGGAGAAACAGCCAGGAGGGAGTCACAGAAAATGATGGGTCTCTTTTGCTGGAAAAAACCAGGGAGGCAAGAGATGGAGCACTCAGTATGTTTAGTCCATTGCTAATGAGATGCCAAGAGAGCGGAAAACTCTGAAGTCAGAGAAAGGAAGGGCCTAGCACCCACCACTCACTCCCCAGCCTGGCTGCCAGCTTTCTCTCCAGTCTCTCCTGGGAAAAGCAGAGCACGCCAGGGGAAGAGCTGATCCAGCACCTGCTGCAGACAGCATAGAGGACTCTGTGAAGGGCTGCATGTGTAGTGTCACTGTCTGAGTGGAAGACACCTCCCCTGGTCTTGGGCAGGCTGCAGGGTCCCCAGGCAGGTCTGGAATCCAGGACTCTGCCCTACAATCAAAGAAAAAGAGATGCCCATAGGAGAAAATTCAGTGAGGGTCCAAGAATTGCTGCCTGAGCAGGGGTAGGTGCACTGCTCAGAAGAGGCCATGAGTTGAGGGTGTGACCCTTGTGGGAGGTGCCATTGGGAAGCAGAGACCTTCAGAGGAGGGGCTGGGTGGGAGGTCCTCTGGTCATGGGGTGGCCCTTGTGAGCAGAGTGGAATCTAGCTCCTTGAGCCTTTTCTTTCATTTCAGGTGTGTTGGGTGATAGCTCTACTGTAACACACGCTCCTGTTGTGATGTACCAGCTCCTCATGGACCCAGAGCAAGGGGGCCTGTGGACCATGGAACTGAAACTTCCAAAGCTGTGAGCCAGAAGAAACCTTTTCTCTTCACAAGTCCATTCTCTCAGTATTTGCCACAGTAACAGAAAGCTGACTGATAATTAGCCAGCAGTTCAGACCCAGATGAGGTGACAACACACTGTGGGCAGCAACTAGGGAAAAAAATGTGCTTCTATCCGTATCCCATACCATACTCTAGCTGGAAAGTAGAACAATAGAGCTTTAGAGGTGAACATCTTCCCTATCTAGGAGCAGGAAAAGACTTGCTAAACAAAGCCCAGGTCCACCCCCAAAACACCAGCAATTTATGTTAAGGTGAAAGTCTACTGTTGATCCAAAAACACTATTGAAGGAGCAAAAATGTAATGTCTATACAGGCCAACATCCACAATACTTATCTGACCAACGATTCACAGCCAGAATGTATTTTAAACATTCCTACTTATCACTAAAAAACCCAACATAAATGGGGAAAAAATGAACAAGAAATAAACATTTTCAAAAGAGGAAATCCAAATAAATATATAAAAAGTTATTTAATCTCACTAGTGATTAGAGAAATGCAGATTCAAGGTACATGCTTTCCAGAATGGCTAAAATGCAAAGGAAAGAAAATACCAAATGCCAGTGATGGTTATGAGCTCTCATATCTTGTGGGCAGAAGTGCAGTCTAGAACATGTTTTGGGAGTATACACTAAAGCTAAACCTACGCACACATATGTATGCCTGTTATTATTTTTTGTGTTGTTCTACATCTTATTTACTTTCTCATCACTGAGACACAATACTCTCCACCCACAACTCTAAGGAGGAAAGGTTTATTGTAGCTCATAGTTTGAAGGTATTTTAGTTGATAGTCAACTAGCTCCATGGCACGCACAGTAACACAGCAGAGGAGAAACAGCTCATGGCACAGGAGTGATCAAGGCAGGAAAAGAGATAGACACTACCAGGCCATGTTCCTTAGTCGCCCACCTCCTACAACTACGCTTTGACTCCCAACATTACAGTTAGCCATAAACTCATCAGTGAGTCAATCCACAACCTCAAGATCCATTTCCCTCTCCAAAGCCCCACTTTTGAGGCTTTAGAGGACATCTAGGTAGAAACCATAACACTCTAATATCATTGAGCTGCATCCTCAACTCCATACATATGTAATACCCAATGTTTTCATAGTTGATGTATTCTAACAGAAACACAAGAGATGCATTCACAGAAGAATAAATCATAATCATAAAACTAGACACCACTAAAATTCACACTTCCATACAGATGGATAAATAAGCCATGCTACAATCACACAAGGGATTTTACACACTGTGAGAACAGTGGTCTGGAACTTCACATGTAAAAGGAGCAAGAGAAACAGTCACAAAAGAGCCCACTCGGTACTGTCCACAGTATCAACTTGTAAGACTGACTCACTCTATTAGAGCTCAGGATAGTGGCTGCCTGGGGGACAGAATAGTGTAGGGAATGAAGGGGCTCCAGGAAGCTGGCAGAGTCCCATTCTTTGTTTAGGTGCTGGTTATGTGACATACTAGCTTTGAGGAAGTTCACTGAGGTATGCAATTACAATGTATGCACTTTTCTGTATGTACATCATACTTCAACAAAAAGGTTAAGAGAGAAGAGAAAAAAACACAGAACACTTCACCTAAAGGAAAACAACCTAAGGAACAGAAGAAAGTCCACTCTAGTTGGTTAACAGTAGAACAAATTAATAAAAATATTATGTTGATAAAAAGCAAGTGCAAAAAGTTGTTTTTTTTTTTTTTTTTTGGTACCGAGGATTGAACTCATGACCTCACACTTGCTAGGCAGGCACTTAAAACCACTGAGCTAAATCTCCAGCCCCAAAGGAGAGATTTTTACATGAGACCTTAGAATTTTTTAACTGAACTGAAATTGAAAAAAGGAAAATTGCAAAACTAAGCAAAAAATTAGATATGAAAATATCATAACTGAATAGCTAAATTAGAAACAGCTGAAAAAAGTTTACTATAATCACAACTCCCAACAATGGGAAAGATAAGATAATCACAGAAATTCAGAAAAGAAAGACAAACATGAGTAGAACAACCATACAAAAAATGAATAGATGTGGAAGATATATCGAGATGGTCCAATATAAGGATAATCAATGTGGCAGGCAGGATAATGGGCTCCTCAAAGAAGCCACATCCCAGTCCCCAGAATTTGTGATTATATGAGGTTCCCATGGCACAGAGGATGGGAAAAGGGATTCACAGTTACTGATGAAATTAAATTGCTCATTGGGTGGCCTCCTGGACTGTTTAGGTGACCACAATATAGCCACAGGGCCCTTCAAAGTGGAAGGAGGTGGCAGGAGAGACCAAGTCAAAGCCATAGGACCTGACATCTCTGGCTCTGAAGATGAAAGTGGGTGAAATCCAAGGAATGCAGGGCATGAAGGTAGGGTTTAGAAGCTAGGAAAGGCCAAGAAGTCTCCTGGAGCCCCAGCAAGGAGCACAGCCCTCCCTGTACTTGCCTCCACCCTGGTAGGACTGGACTGGCCTGCAAGAGAGGAAACATGTTGTTTTTAAGTCACTAAGATCATGGTAATTTGTCATGGCAGCAACTAGAAAACTGACAACAAATGTAAAAGAAGGTATTTTAGGACATAGAATAAATTCCTATGAAATTAGAAAAAGAGATATATGTAGGAATTCAGAGTACAGAGTGTACTAGAAGTTTAACATAAAGCATTTGACTCTGAAGCAGGTCTTGTTAAACTAAGTAAATATGATGCTCCCCCAAAACTACAGAAATTCATGAAGAAAAGATAAATCAGCCATATAGGAAAAGGAATCAGCTGGCCTGATGCTTTGCCATGGCAACATTTAAAGCCAGAGTCAAAGAACAATACTTACTAGATTCTGAGGGAAGAAAACACACCCTACAGCATTGTTCAGTGGTAAAGACAACGGGCAGATGTTCTCTGACTTGAGGGACAGGGAAGCTCTGAATCCTTTCTGCAGATATAGCTGGCAATGAAAACTGGCTAATTAAGAGAGGAAGCAAAACAAAGAACTGGAGAGCAGCCTTGGTGAGAGGACCTCAGCAGGCACTGACTCCATTGAAGTGTTGCGTTAACACTAAGCAATCATGGGCATTACAGCTGCAGTACAGAAGTGAGTGTTAGAAACCCTGGCAGTGTGAAACACTGCAGCGTGGGCTGCAGAACCAGGCATTGGACGCAGGGCAGGGGGAATGTGAAGCTGCAGATCTGCCCCACAACGCCAGAGCACACAGGTGCTCTCACAGTGAAACCTGTCATTCTATTAGAAAGGTAACGGTTCCAGATCCTTTCTGCTTCTCATGCAAGCCCTTGACAAAATAGTTGGTAAATCAAAAGCCTACAGGGGCATGTCCACAACCAGTTCTTCTCTTCTGTCTCAGGCCATGCTGTTCAGAAAACACCTTGTACAAAATGCCTTTTTAACTTAAATCCTTTCTCTGGGTGGAGGCAAGACTTCAGGAAAAGGCAGGAACTAGCTGATTTTAGGAGTCCTCGGTTTGGCCTGTGACACAAAGAAAGCACGGCAGCAAAAGTGCACCAGGCCCTGTCCCCCCACCAGAAAGACATCAGCTTCACTGTCCATGTCTCTCCTCACTTTAGCTCACATCACTGGACTCTGACAGGACTCAAGTATCTGACAGTCTGTTCCCCCAAAGTACACTGTGCCCTTCTTCAGCTAGTACTTGCCCAGCAATTTATTCCTTGACCGCTGTTGTGACTCCACCTTCACTGAGGACATAGCCATCGACACAGCCCCTGCGTTCAGGGCAGCGCTGTCCAGCAGAACCTTGCCAGCATGGGAGAGTCTATGATTGTATTGTCCAGGACAGCAGCCACTGGCCACCTGATATGAATTAAACAGCCACAGGAGTCTGAAGGCAGCACCGGACCACACAGTACCAGAGTCTCATGTGAGCACTAGACCAGCGGCATGGGCAGAGGTGAAGGTGCAGGATCTTCGGCCCACTGAGCCTCACAGAAGCAGAATTTGCATTTCCCCAAGGCTCCAAGTGGCTCTGCAGTGACAGCTTGAGGACCAGCTGTTCCCCTGCCACATCCCCAACCTAGAGGATGCTGTGACCAGACCTCTGTCCTAGGACACCCTTGTTCCACCATTTCTGCCCAGTAGGCCCTTTGCAGACCAGCTTTTCTCTTTCCATCACCTCTTTGGCCCCACATAGTCCACCTGTAATCCTACTGCTGTGACCTTTGGCTTTGCAGGGTATCCTGCACCTTCCACTGAGCAGAAGCAAATCTTCTTCCCTTGTCACAAGTTCACCTACTTGCCCAGTGCTCATCCGTCATACTCCCCCCTCAACAACGGGCCTGGCCACGCCCAGACTGCTCCCCCACTATTGCAACTGGGAGGGCAAAGAGGCAGCAGGACTCATACAGAGACTGTGTTGGGGAGGTGACTAGACCTGGACACACAATCCTGCCACAGTCATAGCTTCTGTTTGCCTCAGAGAATAAGAACTCCCTGCCTTGTCTTTCTTCAGGGGTATCAGCTCTCAAACTCAACCTTAGGGGACACCCTGCCCAATGCCTTTGAGCCTGGAGCACTTTGGTCTCACCTTCCTAGAACCCAGTCTCATGCCTTTGCCTGGAGTCCTCCCCTACCCTGGCCAGACTCTACAGGCCACGTGGGCTTCTCCCCTGGAAGCCTGTCCATTTGGGCAGGAGTTCTCAGTGGGGCACTGGTCTTCTCGCCTCTTCCACCCCTTGCACAATGCCCACACAGCTGTCCCTCTACCGCACCCCGCTCCTTCCCAAGAGGCTCATCCCAGCATCCCCTGCCCAGATCCGCGCTGCTGCGACCCCACGCCAGCAGTCACCCCCAGGAGGGGGAGACCCAGTCCCCGCCCAGCCGCTGCTCCACCAGCGCAGGCCGCGACGACGGGAGGAGAATGCGCCGCTGGCCTGCAGATCCACGCGGAGAGACCGCCAGCGCCCTGGCCCCAGTGCCAAGTCCTCTCCAAGTCCGCGCTCGGGCCCCTGCCCCTGACCCGACCCAGTCCCGACCCCTCCGGCCCCAGCGCCGGCCCTGGCCCCACTCTCACCTGCCGGGTGGCCATATGGGGACTCGGCCGCTCCGTCTTGCAGGCTTGCTAGGATCTCACCCTTGCCCACGTCGCTGTCGCCCACCAGCAGAAACTTGAGCAGAAAATCATAGGCTCGCACGGGGCTGCCCAGGGCACTCATCGTGCTGGCCAGGCGCTCCAGCCCATGCCGGGCCCGCTGGCTGCTTGCATACAGGCTGCTAGCCCTGTGCACCGCGGGAGCCCAGTCCACCACCCAGGCCAAGGCGCCTGTCAGCCTCAGCGCGCTCCGCCCACCCGCCTCGCCATTGGTGGGCCGTAGTTGCTGGGGTGAATGCGTACTCTCATTGGCTGAGATACTCATCAATCTTGCTCTTATCACCGCCCCCGGGCCTACACCTTCCAGTCCCTCCAGAGGGCACTGCAACCAATGGGGACTCGCAGACGGAGAAGAGGTGGAGCCAGACGCGGAGGGGGCGTGGTCTTTTTTCCTTAACCAATAGTGGGAGGGGCGGGGAGCGCCGGTTGAGACCAAGTGTTTACATTCCCGCTTGAGTCCGCAGCCTCCATTCACTGGCTTAGAACGTGGAGCGGAGGTGGCGCCACGTGAGACCTCGGCACTCACTCCCAAGAGGCTTCTCTGCCGGGCCGCAGAGCATGGAGATGCCTGATCAGTCCTTAGACGCGCGACCTGAAAGTTCCTAGCAGACCACCGGGATTTGGGGCGCTATGGACCTGCGCGGGAACGTGCCTCTGAGCGCGTGCGCTCGTGTGCCTCTGCGTCTTGCGTGTCCGCGCGTGCGTGTCTGGGTACCTGCAGGTGTCTGCCCACTTGTGTCTGTGCGCGTGATGGAAGAGGGCAGGGTGGGGCCTGCGACCTAGGAGTGATCTGTACTGGGGGTCACCTGCCCTGCTGTCCCGGCCTGCGCAGATCACTCTGGGTTCCTTCTTAAACCCTGAAGTCAAGATTTTTGTCTCTGCTATTTGCACTCATTTGGACCAAAGAAAGTTTACTATGAAAGTCTACTTTGGCTCACAACACCTGTCTATTGACTGATCTTTTGATTTAAGTGCTGGCAAGGTCACTGTTTAAAAAAAAAAAAAAAGGTCAAGAAATCAGCGTTGAGAAGCAGAGGCAGGAAGATCTTAAATTTGAGTCCTGCCTAGGTAACTTAGCGATTTAGCGAGATCCTGTCTTCTGTAAAGGGGTGGGAATGTAGGTCGATGCAAAGACCCTGGGTTTAATCTCTTATACCTGGGCTAGGAGAGGGGGAATCACGAAAATGGGAAGTCGATAGAGGTGAAATTTTGGTCCTACCCCAATCCCTCCCGAACTGAAACTGCTTGGGGACATTTCTCTTACCATCTCTAACCCGTGGTCCCAATGTCCCAGCCCGTTGGAACACTTTACATGTACTTAAGGCAGGATACTACCTTCTGCTTTGGCCCTGCTCTGTAGGCATCAGGTAGAATAGGGATCCGGAAACCTTCAGCCCACCTTCAGATCTGTCCCTGCCATGCAGTTCTTAGCTGTGGGTAGAGAGAAATGGCCAGACCACTTTCTGGAAGCAAGGGTTGTGGACACCTAACTGCTTTTCTCTCTTCCCCACCTCATGGCATTTACCTTCAAGCTGATCTTGGCACAGCTAGAATATGACAACTGCCACCTTGAGAGAAAGGTAGAAGTATAGTTCCAGGGATTGGTTCAAGGCCACCCTCTCCTTCTCTGATACCAAAATTCATGGATGATCAAGCCCCTTGTATGTAATAGCAGTCTTTGCATAGATCCTATGCACACCCTCCCAGTTACTTTAAGTCATCGCTAATTGCCTATAATACTGAATATAGTTGTTATACTCTAGGGACTAATGGAAAGAGAGTCCACATATTCAGAAGAGTCACAACTTTTTTCTAAATATTTTTGGTCTATGGACAGTAGAATCCACAGATATAGAGGAATGGCTGAAAGATCAGATAAGTACAGTATCTAGTATGGGTAAAAGTCCACCAAACAGTTCTCACCAAATACATGTTTATTTCACAAGTCAGTGGGTAAAGGGCTCCCACTCCAGGACCCCAGCTACCTAAAGATGTTTTTCTCCTCCTTGATTTCAATAAATGTGTGAAGTCCAGGTAGCGAGGGGAGGAATGGGCTCCACCATCCCACTTCCTGCCTCAGCCAAGGCCAGGCCCCAGCCTTGTCCACCTCTAGTCTCTGGAAAACCCTTCTCTGACCAGGATGAGATACCTCCCTGTATGTCAACCAATCACAGCTGCCTGCAATGTAAGGAAGAGTGAAGGTATGACAGAGGCCTTGGTTGATGCTTCTCCATAGACAGAATGTCAGAAGCTGTAGGTGACACAGACACTTTGGAGGAGAGGGAGGCTTGAGGGTCACCTGGCTCTTCACTGGTTTTTGACTGTCAGTCATGTTTCTTGACACCCAGCCTCCTCAGGACTTCCAAAATTCTAAAGGATTTATCAAATGAAAACTGTAGTTGATTTTTGTTAGGTTGGGACCAGGCCTCCAACTGTTTTTAGAGAAATGGTCTTTTAGAGGCCAGGAATTTACCACCCCCCACCACACACACACACACACACAAAAAAAAAAAAACTAGGAAAAGTTCTCTCCTTCACACATTTGAAATCCCTTCCTCATAGAAAGCACCATCCCTTTGCTGATGCTACCATGCACCCAGAAGAAAGGACATGATCGTATGCCATTTCCAATTTTATTAACTACTTCAAGCTCTTGCTGTATCTTATTTTATATTTTATATTTGTATTGCTGTATTTTAAAATGGTGAGCATATGTATCTGAATGCTGAAGTACTGTAATTCTATTCAGCTTTGTTTGAAATAGTGCAAAACTCAAAGGTTTGACACTCATTAAATGAAAAGGTCCTGAAGAGGAGATGCTAAAATCCTAACCCATGGTACCTGTGAATGTGATCCTATTTGAAACAGAATCTTTGCAGGTACAACCAAGCCAAGGATGGGCTCTGATCCAATATGACCCTGAGAGGGTCTCAGAGCCCAGGGACCATGGTTCAAAATGCCTGTCCAAGCTACCCTTGTGTTTCTGCCTGTGCCCTGGCTGTGGCCCTGGTAGGTGTGACCCACCAAGACAGGGGGCATAAGGGGTTGGGGGGGCTATGCAAAAAGAGAGCCCAGGCATCCAAGCCCCTGGTCTTTTCTGGTCATTGTGGCCCACAACCAGCCCCTATCATATGACACACAGTGCTTCTCCTCACTATAGACACCTACCTGTGGATTTTCTGTCTTTATCTTGGGAATTCACATATCATTTAGGGTTAGTGTTCTCTCAAGGTAGGGGAGTATTTTTCTCTGAAATTTTATATGTTAACATAATTTTCATTTTTGAAATTAGTCAGGACTATTATAATTAGCAGGGACATAACTAACTAGCTTCAGCAAGAGGTCAGTGTTTCAGAAAGGTGGCTGGAGTCTGGGAATCAGGAAAGGGTCAACTGGTGGGCAGAGGGAAGGAACAGATGTGGCTAGGCTCAGGGGTGCCAGGGCTCCATCTGATCCTCCTGTTGTGTCCACCTGTTTCATTATTACTTGTCTTACTTACTTTTATCATTGCTGAGACAAAATACCTAACATTCATTGTTAAGGAAGGAAAGGTTTATTATTTTTGGTACAAAAAAAAAGAAGAAGAAGAAGAGGAAGAGGAGGCTGAAAGGTTTACTTAGCTCACAGTTTGTGGAGGTTTCAGTCCCTATTTAGCTGGCTCCAAGGCAGGGTGGTGTGGCAAAGGGACAATAGTTCAAAGCATAAAAAGATACAAAAACAACAAAAGCCAAAAAATAAGCATAAGACTCTTTCTGTCCCTTATATTGTATGTAAGCTACCCACCCTAGGTGGGTGTAGCGCTCACACCTGTAATCCCAGAACTAGACAATGAATCAATCACAAATTCTAGATCCAGCTGCCTCTGAAAAGCACACCCCCATGACTGCATGAGACTTTGGGGGCACATCCAGACATAAACTATAACATCACTGCAAACACTGGTTCCCTTCTGGGGGTGAAAGCACAGGTCTTGATTTTTCCCCTGGAGGAGAGAAAGGCAGGCTTACACCATGTCCCAGCCCAAAATTCCCAGAAAGGACTCATTGACCTGGTGGGTGGGAATCCATGCTGACCTCTGGGCCAATCTCCAACTAGCAATCAAGGTGAAGGGCCATGTCCCTCTGGGAGCCCCTGTATTCTCTGAGGACATGTGCACAAAGTACCTACTTGAAGATGCACTTAGTTCCAGGTGGGCCAGGCCCAGGTGGAGGAGGTCCTAGACCAGATAAGGCTGGCTGAACCTGGAAGGGGCCATTGATAAGTGTTCCTTTCTGCTCTCCCTGGGGTTCTGGGGCCTGCACCATCTCTGCCTCTTTCCCTCATCTGATGCCCCCTGCCCATTGCAGACCATCCTGGCATGACTTCCTCTCTCACATCTGAGCTCTTCAGCCTGTCCAGCCTCCTCTCCTGCTCTGCCTCATCTGCCTGTCTCAGATGCCTTGCCCAGGGCACCAGATCCCATGTTTCCTGAGCACTGTGCCCTTTTGCAGCCCTCTGCTTCACATGTGCTTGGTCTTTTCCACCAGCTTGGTCTGTGGGGCCCTCAGAAGCCTGTGGGTGTCACCTCCCCTGCTGGAATGCCCTTCTGACCCACAACAGGCCACCCAGTCAGTCATCCCCAGGCACAGGGCTGGTTACCCATACACCTTGCTGGGTGTTTCCCAGTGCCTATCCAAGGGCACCTGGTTCTCCTGGGGGTTGAACATTAACTCTGTGTAACCCAAAATGTTTGAGATTAACTTTCAGGGAATAGAAGCACACCATCTTGTTTTCTGCCAGATACAGCTTTCCCTGTCCTGTGGATTTAGCAACTTATATCTGACTTCTCAGTCTTGTGCTCATTCCTGCACCATGCACTGCATAAATTTGGGGTTTTCAAAGGTTTTTCCAACTATTTATTTCCTTTACTGGGCTTCTCCTTACTGAACTGAAGGAAGCCCAAGTAGTGTTCACCTCCAATTTATGTGAAAATGAGAGGCTAATGACCCATGTGTACTTGAAGAGGAATGCTATGGAAGAGGGGAGGCACAGCTAACACCCCACCTCTACATGTGATGGCCTCAGAAGCCCTGGTCTCTGACTAGCCTATAATGCCATAAAAGTTGCACACCTTTGTGTTTTGTTTGGGTCAACCTGGGGTTTCTGCTACCCATGACTTTCCCCCTTGTGCTCAAGCATAAGAATAAAAGCCTTGATAATGAGTGAAGGTGCCCAGCCCCTGTGTTCCTTTCCTTTCCTGGAGTCATGCAGAGTCACTAGCTCCCTTGGCTCCTTGGGGAAGACCAGACCAAACCTCTGCTCTGGACACCAGTCACTGTGAGAAATACTGGCATGGCAGAAATGCAAGGCATGTGTTCTTCACAATAAGAAAGATGCTATTTATTGAAAGACGCCTTCTTATCCTATGCTAAACCCGCTCCTGTTTCTACAATTGAGTTGAAAAAAATAACCCTCCTTGCTTCCAAGACTGGAACACGTTTCCACTCAGAGTAGATAACTTGGTTCAGAGCAGCTTCTCTTTGTGAAGCTCACCCTCACCTTGGGCTTTAGAGAGGGTGCCATCAAACTTTTGTATTCCATGTGGTTTCCACCAGACATAAGATGGGATTTTTTTGTGCATGGAAAATACATTTTAAGCATGTCAGAATTGAAGAGATTGCTTACAAAACCAATTGGACACTAAATTTTAGAAATAGTGGGAAAGGCATCTCTAGTTTTACAAGTGAACTCCATTTATTGTATTCCAGACTATGGGACAATTGTAAAAAAAAAAAAAGTTAAAAGTAGGGTTTTTTTGTGTGTGGTTCTGGGGATCCATATTAATTTTCCTATCATGGGACTTAATAGCCAACAAGAGGAAAGTTTTCATTTTGCTCACAGTTTTGAGGAGTTCAGTCCATGGTTGACTGGCCCCAAGGCAGAGATATCATGGCAGGCAAATAAGGCTGAGTGGAGATGATCAGTTTAAGGTATCCAAGAAGTGGAGCAGAGAATTAGTGCCAGAGACAAAGGGGTGAAGGACCAGCTGTACCCCCAAGATCACACTTCATGACCCACCCATCAGACATACCCAGAAATCTGTCTCACCAACCCCCTGTGAAGTTCCCAAGCTAGAAATCTGACACAATCAAGTTTAACTGCCACATGTTCAAACCCAGATTCTCATGTTTGCTAGGTAAATACTCTGCTGCTGTGTGATATTCTTAGCCAAAAAGGAATTTTTAAAGATCCTCAATTTGCATGAAAACACCCATGTTCTGTTTGGTATCATCCCATTTTCCTTCTGTATTGGGTATCCTCACAGCATGAAAACATTGTATTTGGAAACCGTGATGTACATCAGCTATTTCCACTCTAGCTGCCACTGCATGCCGCTCATCAGTCCTGCTAGAGAACAATCAGTGAGTGAAGGTCAAGCCCCAGGGGACAAGGACCCTAGGTCACTTCTTGTTTCAGGACTCACACTCACCTGCTTGGCACTTACTGTGGGATGCCTGTGTTTTCAAGACCAGAGACACCAGTGGACACCTCTGGGGACCTCAAGGATGAGGACTAGACTTACTGGATTTCCCTCACTGGAGGACCAGAAGTGTGCATCAGGCCAGGAAGGCTGCCCACCTCACCCTTTCCCTACCCTGTTTCCCCAGGTGCTAACCCTCAATGTTCATGTGGGAGTTTTGCAACATTTCATTGAGAGAGAAGGGAGATTTCTATTACGTCATTTTTTTTTCTAAAATGTGGAAGGCCAGGCTCTTAGAGCTGACCCATAAGAGCAGAGCACAAGCTTCACAAATGCAGACATTCCAGAAGTCACACGGTTCCCTCGGGAGCCGGGAAGTATGTTTGCAACCTTGAGTTGGGCCAGCAAGGGCTTCCAATCAAAGAGTAGAGCCAGAGGTAGCCACAGCCTTGAGACCTTTGCTCCATGGTGAGTGGAAGAACTTCCCACAGCACCTTCTCTGTATTTCAAATCTTGTCTCTGACACACTTCCAGGACTGAGCCCCTAAGGCTTACCCTCCCAGGGATCACACAGCCATAGTGGTTGTGCCTGAGGCCAGCACATGCCAGGAGGCAACTCCTGCTTCCTAGAAGTGAATGAGAACCCAGAAGCACCTCCACAAAATCCAGGTCCCTCCTGAGAGCCAGAAGCCCTCTGCCCAGGTTTCCCTCAGCCAACCGTGATGACATATGAGTTCTGTGTACTTCACTGTGACATAGGAACATAAAGCCTTGCAGAGGCCACTCCTCATGCAGAAGGAGCCTGTCAGACAGCTCGCCAGCCATCCCCAAATAGCACAGGCTGGGGCTTCTAAGTGACAGGCAGTTATTTCTCACATGCTCCTGTAGGTTGGAAGTCCAAGATGAAAGCGGGTTTAGTTCTTGGTTTGCAGATGGTACCTTCCTCTTCTGTCTTCATGAGGATTCGCTCTCTTCCTCTTCTCATGAGGCCACTAATTGTCACTATGGAGTTAGATCTTCAATATATTAATTTTTGGTGGACACAAAATTCAGTCCCTAACAGGGCTGATGGTGATAACAGGCCATAATCCCCACCAAGAGCATCCAATTATGGGGTACAGAACTCAGCCCACTTCAAAATCTGAGCTGTCCCCACAGCCAGGGTTTTCCAGGTGTGCTTGAGTAGTCTTTGGGACCAGACAGTGGGGTCTGAGCCCCAGCCCTGCCTGTAATAGGGGAAGCTGATTCCTAGTTCAGGGGCTGTGCTTCCCATTGCAGGTGGAGCAGCCTCATACCTTTTAGACCAGTAGCTCTCCTCCTCCTACTGGTAGTAACCAAGAATATCTCCAGAACTGTCAAATGTCTTTCTTTGGTCAGAGAAATCCTCCAAAATTAAGCAACACTGGTTTAGAGAAAGAAATCTGATTTGCATGTGACAGACTCTTTCTGAAGAGACCTGTCCTATCCCCATGTCACAGGGCAAAATGAGGTGGAGGGAAGGGCTCACTGGGCCACAGGCAGGTGTGGTAGGCAAGGAAGAACACATGATAGCCTGTGTTCTTGAGGTCAGCTCACAGTGGCCTTCTCAGCGTGTCTGTGGTCTACTCTCTGTAATCCAGCAGCAACCCTGACATATGGAGATGAACATCCTGCCCAGGAAACAGCGCCTCAGGGAGCTGCCATGGCCATTGGTCCTGCCACGTTTCCATCTGTAGAACCAGTCAATAAAGGAGTGCCACTCCGGGTTTTTTTGCTTTTATTTTTACATTGTGCCCAAATACAGTGGCGCACACCTATAATCGTAGCACACTGGAACACCGAAGCAGAAGGATTGCAATTTATTTTTGTCTTTTTTGAGACAAGGTCTCACTATGCAGTTCAGGCTGGCCTTGAGCTCACTTTGTAGCCCAGGCTGGTCTCGAACTAACAATGATCCTCCTGCCTCAGCCTCCCGAATGCTGGGATTACCCTTCTGTCTTCATGAGCCACCACACCCAGCTGACTCAGCAATTTATTGAGACTGTCTCAAGATCAAAAATAAAATTTAAGAAAAGACCTGAGATGTGGCTCAGTGTGAAGAGCCTCAATTCAATGTTCCTGATCCTGGGTTCTTGGTATCACCTGAAGGGTGTAAGTTTGACTATGCTAATAAAGTAAGGGTAACTATACTGGTAGATTACTTGAGCTTGTTCCTTGCCAGCTGGGATTTGTATAGGGCAGGTCACCGACCGTGATCTTGTTTTACTTGGCTTTGACTTCTTTATATCTGTGCGGGCCACACAGTCTTTGAAGGTTGAGCTGACTTCCCACCCTCCTGTCTCCTGTGTGTTTCCCCAATTCCAAAGCCTTAAAGATGAGTCCACTTTTTAATCCCAGTTTTCCCATACATCAGCTAACCCCTGGGAACACGGCTCATCCAGCTATCTCACTTTACTTTTTCATCACACAGCATGAAGTGCATTCACAGCAGCCACTGCCCCCATCCATTGCCAGAGCTTTTTCATCTTCCCCGACAGAAGCTCTTCCTTCACTAAGTCCCCACTTCCTCTGGGGACCCTTGTGACACCTACTCTCCTCTTTGTCTCTAGGTGTGCGACAACTATAGGGGCCTCCCACTAAGTAGAATCTCGCAGTATTTGTCTTTCTGTGACAGCAGATACAGTGAACACGACACCCTTGGTTATATCTGCGACCCAGCATTGTGAGAAGTTCCGTTCTTTTTCAAGGCTATTACCCTACCCTGTGTGAACACCATTTTGTTTACTCACTCACCCAACGGCAGACACTTTTGGCTACAGTAGACATGGCTGCTGTGAGTTTTGCATGCAAATCTCTGTGTGGCAGTATGTTTTCATTTCTCTTGGATGTACGCAAGGAGTGGAATTCTGGGTCACACGACAACTCTGCTTTTAGCCCTCGTAGCGTGGGCCAGACACGGGTTGTTTCTGAAAGCGGAAAACGTTCTACTTTGCATGGCAGCTGGTGCTGTGAGTGTCATGGCTGGGCCTCCGGTTTAGAGCATACTACTGCAGAAGCTGGAGCGGAGATACAGAGAATTTCTTTCATAACATGGACTTTTATTTTTATCCTAAGTGACGTTTTAAAAGCCCTTCTTTCTTATGTTTCTTTCTTGGTGCCCAAATAAAAACAGATGGAGGAGCAGTAAACAGGGGCTGACTAGATGTCCCACAAAGCCAGGCACTGGCACACACCAATTAACTCTACTTTTTTTTTTTCTCCTCTCTGATGTCAAGAAGTAAATAGAAACCAACAGCTGAGGACAGTTTGGGAGATGTTTGCTGATGATTCACCAAAAATCATAGCCAAGTTGCCAGTTGCTCTTCTGCTATAGAAAGAAAACCTATTTTAAGCAAAACTGTAACCTCATGATCAAATACCAGAGCCAGGCGCATAACATGCAGCTGTATCTGCTGTTCCCATCAGAGCCGGGTCTGCATCCCTCTCCACATCCCTCTCCGCGATGGCCCTGCCCCCTGCTCTACATAGCCCCGCCCACCTCAAAAAGCCCCGCCCCGCCCCCACAAGTGGGCCCGAGGCCCCACCCAGGACGTCCCAGAGCTACGATCTCGGGTCTCAGGCTTCCAGGCTTTGGCTGTAGACCCGGAGGACGCGAGTAAGGGGCGACTGCAGCACCCCCTGGTGCGTGTTCCCTGGGGTGCCCAACGGCCGCCGCGACGCCGCCGCGACCCCCCCGCGTGGCCAGAGGGCTGCGTGGACACAGGCCGAGCCCCTCCCGGGTCTCTTGCATGCTGCAACCCCCAGGCCTCCTGGGCTTCAGCCCTGGTGCCCCCAAGGCAGGGACAGTCAGGCCTGGGTACTACGTGCCCGAGATTTAGTTGGAGCAGGTGCTGTCCTTGGTGGCAAAGGAGGTCAGTGGGTGCCAGTGTAGTGGCTTCTGCCCTGGAGGCCAACGGCTCCGTAGTGGGGAGGTGGCTGCCCTGAACTAGCCTAGGGGACAGGGGTGAGGACCCAGGCTGTCCTCCGCCTAGGAGGTCAGTGGCTGGACCCTAGCATAGGCGAGGTCTCTGCGGGGGCCATCTGCTGGACTGCTGTTGGCAGGAGACAGACAAGAAGAAAAGGGGTAGGGGTGGGAGGTGTCCTCAGGAAGGAAGCCGGCAGCTGAAATGGGGACCAACAGAGGAAATGACTGAGCGGACAGCCCAGTCCACTCAGAGGCCCGGGCAAGGATGGTCATTCTCCAAGTTGTTTCATCCCTCTGTCCCCTGAGGTAGAGCTGCCACCAAAGCAGCCACAGGGAAGTTCCACAAGGGGGTGCTCAGGCCTTCTGAGGTGTGGCCACCTGGAAGATATCCCAGAGAATTAGTCATCACTTAGGGATCCTAAATACTAGCAATGAAGCAACCCACCATAGGCCATTTATAAGCATCATCCCAGGAACTGAACTAAAAAAAAAGAAAGAAAAAATAAAAAGACACTTAAACAAAACACAACCCCAGATATCAAGTTCACCAAAGGCAAATCCAGGGGGCAATGAGGTGGGCAATCTGAAAGCCCCCTTCCAGTCTCCTTCAAGTGACAACAACAAAGCAATTGAATGAGGCTCTAAAAAATTAAATCAAAAATAATCTCTCAGATAAACACTATGCTTAGTGATGCTAGAGAAAATAGAAAAATAGACGAGCTTAAGAAACTTATGGAAGCTCAGTATAGGAAAGAAATGGAATCCATAAAGCAGATTCAAGCTGATATCCAGGAGAATAAAAACTCCATTGCAAGTATTTGAAGCAGATTAGGCCAACTTGAGGGCAGGATCTCAGATACTGAGGACAGGCTTGCAGTTAGCGATCAGGAAAAGAACTATTTCTTTAAAATAACAAGAGATCAGCTGGGTGTGATTGCACATGACTGTAATCCCAGCATTTGGGAGGTTGAGGCAGGAGGATCATTGAGAGTTTGAGACCAGCCTGGGCTACAAAGTGAGCTCAAGTCTGGCCTGAACTGCATAGTGATACCCTGTCTCAAAAACAAAACAAAAGAAAACAGCAAGAAATCATGAGAAATCAACCCAGCATCTGCTAGATGAGACAAAAAAAGAATAAGCTTGATCAGAGTCAGTGAAAAAGCAGGAGACACCACAAATGTTATTTAAAAGTGTTCATAGACATTGTGGTAGAAAACTTTCCTGGTGGAAAAAAAGAATTTGATATACAGGCAGGCTTTTTTTTTTCTGGGGATTAAACTCACAACCTCACATGTACCTAGCAGGTGTCATGCCACTGAACTATATATATCCCCAGCCCTTGACATACATATAAGCGATGCATATAGAACTCCAATTAGCCATGATCAAAAAGTTTCTTCAGCCAGGCATATCACAGTCAACTTCAACACAAGAATAAAATAATAAAAGATATTAGGGAAAAAAATCAAATCACTTATAAAGGAAAGCCCATCAGAATCACAACTGACTTCTCAGTACAAACTCTCAAATCAAGGAGAGCTTAGAGTGAAATATTACAAGTTCTAAAGGAAAATAGCTTTCCACCCAGATTGATGTCCCTCACAAAACTATCTTATCTTTCACAACTGATGAAAAAATAACATACTTTCATGAAAAAAATAATCTGAGGAAATTTATAACCATCAAACTAGCACTCCAAAATATTCTGAAGGACATTCTAGACAGAAGTAATAAGGACTACAGCTCCATGAACCCCAACAGAATGAATCCACCAGGAAAGGCAAACAATTGGAGGGAAAAAAGAGGGAGAGCCAACAACAGGAAAATAGGACATAACAAGAATAGGTCAGTATATATCAGTTATAACCATCAATGTTAATGGTATCAATTCACCAATCAAAATACACATACTTGTAGAATGGATAAAGAAGTGGTATCCAACAATATGCTGCTTACAAGAAGCACATTTAATTAAAAAAGAAATTCATAGACTGAAAATCAAAGGATAGAAAATAATACTCCATCTGACAGGAACCCAGAAAAAAGCAGGTGTAGCTATTCTATTTGCAGGCAAAGTGAATTTCAAGCCAACATTGATTAAGAGAGATATAGGTTACTACATCCTAGTAAAGGAAACAGTTCAGAAGGAAGAGATAATGATCATAAATATATATGCAACAAAGTGTAGTGCATCCAACTACATAAAACAAATACTAACGGTTATGAAAAATCAAATATAGTGGTAATACAAATGTATTGGTGGATCTTAATACCTCAACTATCATAAAAAGACAAATCAACTAGATAAAAAAATCAACAATGAAATATTAGAATTGAACCAAACTTTTGAACAAATGGACTTAGTAGATGTCTATAGAGTGTCCCACCATCCATCAGAATACACATTCTCAGCTGCACATGGGATGTCCCCAAAATAGACCACAATCTGCCTCATAGAACATGTTTAAATAAATGCAAAGGAATTGAAGTTATCTCATGCATACTACCAGACTATACTGCAATGAAACTGGAAATCCACGGCAAAAGAAATGACAAGAACTTCGTAAACACATGGAAATAACAGCACTCTGCTGAACAACCAATGGGTCACAGATGAAATTAAAGAAAAAATTAGCTTTTATAGTTGAATGATAATGACAATACAACCTACCAGAACTTATGGGACACACTAAAAGCAATCTTAAGAGGAAAATTTATAGCAGTAAATACCCATATCTGGAAAAGAGAGCAAGCACATATAAACAGTTTAATGATGAACCTCAAATTTCTAGAAAAAGAAGAGCAGGTTAAGCCAGAATCACATAAGAGGGAGGACATTATAAAGATCAGAGTAGAAATTAACACATTGGAGACTAAAATAACAATACAAAGAAGCAATGAATGGAAGAGTTGGCTTTTTGAAAAATTAAATAAAACTGACAAATGTTTAGCCAACCTTATCAAAAAAAGAAAGAAAGGACTCAAATCCATGCAACTAGGAGTGAAAAGGGTAAAATTACAACAGATTCTGCAGAAATCCAGAAGATCTTCTATACCTACTCTGAAAATTTATATTCTAATAAGATGGAAAATACAGAAGAAATGGGCAGATACCTAGATACATATGAATTACCAATACTGAAATAAGAAGCTATAAAAATACTAAATAAGCCAGTATCAATCAATAAAATTAAAGATGTAACTAAAAAATCTACCAAGAAAGAAAAGCCCAGGCCCTGATGGAGTCACTGCTGAATTCTACAAGAAGTTTAGTGAAGACCACTATTTCTCAAACTCTTTAATGAAATTTGAAGGGAAGCAATATTCCTAAATTCATTTCTGGAAGCAAGAATTACCCTGATACCACAACCAGAGAAGGACCCAGTTAAGAAACAGAATTACAAGCCAATTTCCCTAGTGAACATGGTTTTAAAAAAATTCTGAATAAGACACTGGCAAACAGAATACATCAAATCACCAAGATTATACACCATGATCAAGTAGGATTCATTCCAGGGATGCAGGGATGGTTCAACAGATGTAAATCAATAAATTTAATACACCTATTAACAGAGCCAAGGACAAAAATCATATGATCATCTCAATAGATGCAGAAAAAACTTTTGACAAAGTCTAGTACCCATTCATGATAAAAATCCTACAGAAAATTGGAATAGTCTTTGTCTCAATCTGATAAAAGCAGTCTATGACAAACCAACAGCCAACATCATACTAAATGGATAAAAAATGAAAACTATCTCTCTAAAATCAGGAACAAGGGAAGGATGTCCACTGTCTCTACTCTTATTCAACATAGTCCTAGAAACTTTAGCTGGAGCAATTAGACAAGAGAAAGAAATAAAAGAAATAAAGATAGAAAAGGAAGAAGTTAAACTACTATAATTTTCAGATGATATGATACTCTACATGGAAGATCCCCAAAACTCCACTAAAAAAACTGCTAGATTTAATAAACAAATTCCATAATATAGTTAGATACAAAGTCAATGCTCAAAAATCAATAGCCTTCCTGTACATGAATGACAAACTCACTGAGACATTAAGGAAACATCTCTCATAATACCATCCAAAAAAAGAAATAAGAATTAATCTAATGAAGGTTGTAAAAAACCTCTACATTGAAAATTATAGTCCTCTGAGAAATGAGATTAAAAAGGATATTAGAAAATGAAGTGATACCCTGTGCTGTTGGGTAGGAAGAGCCAATATAGTGAAAATGGCCATACTTCCAACACTGTTATGCAGATTCAATGCAATCCCAGTTAAAATTCCCATAGCATAGCTCACAAAATTGAGAAAAGAATCTTAAAATTCATCTGAAACCAGAAGAGTACTAGAATAGCAAAGGGAATCCTGGACTATAAATGCAAGGCAGAGGGCACCACAATCCCAGACTTGAAATTACACTGTAAAGCTACTGTGATAAAAACAGGGAGATACTGGCTAGCTTGAAGATCAGTGGAACAGATTAGAAGATGCAAAAACAACTCCAGACACACCAAGCCACTTTATCTTTGACAAAGATGTGAAACATCTTCACTGGAAGAAAGACAGCCTCTTTAACCAATTGTGCTGGAAAACCTGGCTCTGTACATGCCTAAGATTAAAGCTGCACCCATATCTTTCACCAAGCACTAAACTAAATTAGAAAAGGATCAAAGATCTAAATATTAAAACAGAAACATTAAATTTGCTAGAAGATAAATAGATAAAACTCTTGAAGACATTGGTGTAGGCAAAGGCTTTATGTACAAAACCCCAATTGCATAGGAACTGTCATAAAGAATCAACAACAGGGATCTCAACTTATTGAAAAGCTTTTGCACAGCAAGAGAAACCACCAACAGAGTGACAACTCACAATGTGGGAGACAATGTTTGCCAGCTGTTCCTCAGACAAAGGATTACTATCAAGAACATATAAAGAGGGACTGGGGATTTAGCTCAGCTACATAAGTGCCTGCCTTGCAAGCACTCGGTCGTGAGTTTGATCCCCGGTACCGATAAAAAAAAAAAAAAAGAACATACAAAGAACTAAAAAAGTCAGTTCTCCCAGATGTAAAAATGCAAGCCAAAAATGAGAGTCTGAGATGAATACACACTTCTCAGATGAAGAAATACAACCAGCAAATAAATACAGGAAAAATGTCTAACGTCGTTGGTCATTCCAGAGATGCAAATTAAAACAACACTGAGATTTCATCTCATCCCAGAAAGAATGGCTATTATCAAGAAATAAAGCAATAACAAATGCTGAAGGGACCGTGGGCAAAAAAAGAATCCTTCTCCATTGTTGGTAGGAGTGTAGAGTGGTGCAACCACTCTGGAAATCAGAGTAGAGGTTCTTCAAAAAACTAGAATTGGAAGTCCCATTTGACTCAGATATTCTCCTTCTGGGTATCTTCCCAGAAGAATTAAAAACATCATACCATAGGGATGTATGTGCACCCATGTTTATAGCAGCAGAATATGTAAAGCTAGATTTTGGAAACAACCTAAATGCCCATCAACTGAGGAATGGATTTTAAAAATGGAGTAGTTGGGGCCGGGGATTTAGCTCAGTGGCATAAGTGCCTGCCTGGCAAGTGCTAGGTCGTGAGTTCAATCCCCAGTACAGAAAAAATAAAATAAAAGGAGTACTACTACTCAGCCATCAAGAAGGATAAAGTGGAGACTTTTATAGGTAAATGGATGCAACTTGAGTCTATACTCGTAAGTGAAATAAATCAGGTATGCATATGTAAACATCGTATTGTCTCACCAGTATGAGAAGCTGAAAGATACAATATACATGTACATAGAGATATAATATAGTTAAGATAGTTACACTACATGAGTACATCGAAGAAAAAGGTGTGTGCTGGTACTGTTTGGAAAATGGAATGCAGGTGTGCTCTGGGTGACTGATTTGGGGATGGCAACGAGCAATGTGTGTAACATTGTCCCGATCATTGTGTTTTGAAATTTTTTCTCTTTGAAATAAAACGGATTAAAAAAAAAAACTACGGAAGAAATCAATTAGCCAGTCTTTCTGGTAAGCCCCGAAGGTGCGTGGGTACCAGAGAGAGAAAAGTCATATATCACCTCTTGTAAGCCTATTGGTGCACCTGCTGAGAATCAAATTCCACACCCCCTCTTTCCCAACAAGCAGCGAGTTCAGAGCACAGGCTGAGTTGATAGCAACTAAGGTACATACAGCAACTAGATGCTTGTGTTGTTTGATTGATTTGCAGCCTGGGCCAGCTGTCTCAGCATCTCCTGGGAAGATGACAGTATGCAATATAGCAAATATGGGGGGTTTCCTTGTATCTTGTCTTTGAAGTCCAGTATTGTTCTCACTGTTTTGCTTTGTTCTAATTAATTGCTTTTTCTTTAGTGATATTGTTTTGATTGGTTTTATTCTGTTTTGTTCTTGGTTTGATTTTGCAATACCTGATGGAATGGATAACTATTGTGAAGATAACAAGATATATTATGGTAGCTGTTGTTGTTTTCCTAGTATCCTGCTTTGAAGTGCTGTACCAATTTTTCTGCATTGCTTTGATTGGCTTTGTTCTGTTTTGTTTTGTTGGATTTTACTATGTTTAAAATTAAAAAAAAAAGAAAAAAGAAAACGAATAGATCACTTGAGTTGTTAAGTCACCTCTCCAAGTCAAGAAATTAAAAAAAAAAATGCAAAGCCGGTTACACCTTCAGCTGGGTGGCAAGGCACCAGGGACCCAAGGAAGCTGGGGAGGTGCCAAGGCGGGTGTCAGCTGGAGCAGGGCAGACGCTCTCCTAGAGAAAAGAAGAGAAGGAATTCTGCAGCCCACTGCCTCAGGGCTCAGCATGCAGCTCTTCTTCAGGTCCCCAGCATGCCAGCCAACTTGCGGATTTTGAACTTGCACTTTCAGCATCCTTAAGTGTTTCTCTTTATCTGCTGGTCTTCGGGAGTAAAAGGATCTGTGGTTGGGACGAGACACACAAACTAATCAGATAATCTCGCGCAAAACGAAACCCCAAACCTAAAGGAGGCCCTGTAGGGCCTGCGGACTTGTCAGCTGGGCAAGCTTCCCTAAGGTGTTATCCTCGGAGCAGGTCACGTTGTCGCCAGCCGGCACAAGTGGCAGGCAGAGGATGAGAGGGTACGGAGGGCCAATCCGTGTCCAGCTCCCGCGCTAGGTCAGAGCTTTTGGTGTGCGAGTCTGAGCAGAAGAAAGCCGGTAGCCTGGCCTTGCCCTGCCTAGAGTCCCTCAGTACCCCCACTTCTGGTCCCGCCCATACCATCCTCTCACCTAATCCCCGTGCCTGTCCCTGATTTACCACGCCCCTACTCAGTCATCCCACGGCCTGCGCCTGTCTGTCGTCCCGCCCCTTTCCTCTGGTCAACCAATCGCCGTCTCCGCGCGCTTCAACTTCCGCCCGGCGGCGCCCCCTGGCTCTATCTTCTCCGGCAGATTTGAGGCTCTGGACCGCGGCGGGAACATGGAGGAGCTGCTGAGGCGGGAGCTGGGCTGCCGCTCCGTCAAGGCCACGGGTCACTCGGGAGGCGGATGCATCAACCAGGGCCAGAGCTACGACACGGACCAAGGTCGAGTGTTTGTGAAAGCGAACTCCAAGTCGGAGGTAGGGCGGCTCGCGTCCAGCCCGGATCAGTGTCTCGGTCCGGGTTCGCGGAACGGTGCTGGGTCTGGCTTGTCAGCCAGGGCCCACAGCCTTGCCCTCGCCTCCATTTAGGCCTCGGCGGCTGGTTTTAACGTGAGAAAACCCTCTGGACCCTGGTTCTCCGGCTCCCACCTTTGCCAGGGGTGGCCGGGTCACTCTGGTGCTTCGCTGAAGCTCCGATGGCCCCGGAACGGCCATGGCCTTCGCAGACAGGACTCGCCCTTGCTGTGCGTTTATCCTTTCCTTAGAAAGTATTCTTGCTATCGTCGTTTTTCTTTTTTTTTTTCTTTTCTTTTTGTGGGGATCAAACTCAGGGCCTTGTGCATACAAGACAAGAATTCTGCTCCTGAGCCACATTCCCAGTCCCGATTGAAAATTGTCATTTCTTCCCGGAAAGGAGTCCTGCCTTCCCGCGATGTGCGTAATCTCTCTTCAAGGCCACAGGAGATGCCCCACGCTTCTCTTACAGCAGTCTGTCTCCTGCTTGTCCTTGCAGTTAGGATTAGAGATGTGTGCTTGCAGCAGCGCTCACAGGGCAGTGCTCCGCCCCTCAGCTGCCTGCCTTTGTCGGGCTTTGTGCTTCCTGTAAGAGGCATCCACCCCTTACATAGCTCTGTATTTACACCTTCTCTGACTTTTGCAGTTATTCAAAACTTGGCAAGGAGTACGGGGGGAGCGGGGGAAGCTGGTATTTTCAGGGGATTAAAATGAACCATCTGCTGATGCTTTTCTTTTCCCCTTTGTGGTACTGGGGATGGAACCCAACGCCTCCAGCCCTTTTTTAATTTTTAATTTTGAGACAAGGTCCCACCACAGTCTCTAGCGGGGCTCAAACTTCAGATCCTTCTGTCTCAGGCTCCCAGACAGGGGTTGCAGTTTCTTTCTTACCTTCTGCTGAAGTTGATGTGGTCTAAGTTGTTTTGCCTTTTGATCATTTTTATCTCCCCTTTGCATGCTTCCCTTTCCTTCCTTCTTTCTGTCTTTCTTTTTTTTTTACTTTATTGAAAAAATAAGATAATTTCATAAGAAAATAATAGGAGAATAAAGTAGTTAATACATTGCATATTGTCATCTTCAAAATACTCAGAGTACAAAATATGGGCATAAAAAATTATCTAGTCGATACTAGCACAAACCTTCCTTTTCAATGAACTAAGACACACTAATAGTATGGGTAACTTTTTGTTTATTTTTGGTGCCAGGGATCAAACTCACAACCTCGCATTTCCCAGGCAGGCGCTTAAGCCACTGAGCTAAATCTCCAGCCCCATGCCAGGTTTGAACTCACAGTGACACTAGGTGGCCTCAAACTCATGGTGATCCCCTTGCCTCAGCCTCCCAAGTGCTAGAATTAAGGCAGCCCTTTTATACTTGTGTAATTGGTTTTCTCATGTATTTCTCCCTTAGATCTTTTGTAACACTGTTTCCCAACTGATACTTGATTTTACCTTTAGATAAAATAATCATGAGGAATGGTGCTCCTAGCTTGGTTGGAAACTTTAGGTAATGTAGCATGAATATTTTTGTAAGGAGCCTTGACCAGTAGCTAGTAGCTGGGTTCATGGGTCCTTTTTCACCTCTCCCTGTTTTGTGTTTTGTTGTGTTGTGTTTTGTGTTGTGGTACTGCGAACTGATCAAACTCAAGGACTTCACACATCCCAAGCCCCATATTTTGTTTTGAGGCAAGGTCTTGGTAAGTTTCTTAAGTTGCCAAGGCTGCACTGATTCTTACTGTCATCCTGCCTCAGTGTCCCAGAGTTGAGACTAGAGGTGTGTGCTACCATGCTCTCAACATTTTATAAAATACTAATTCTTATATTGGTCTCCACAACTATTACCCTAGTAAGAATATAGCCAGGGCCCATTTTCCCCCTTATCTTCTGAAGAGAATACCCTGAAAGCTGTGCTTAAGAAAGCAGCCCTTAATCATGATGGCAGATGCTTCTAATGCCAGCACTCCAGAGGCTGAGGCAGGAGGGTACCTGAGAGTTTGAGGCTGACCTGAGCTACATAGTGAGTTCAAGGCCAGTCTGAACCACAGAGTGAGACCCTGTCTCCAAAAAAAAAAAAATTACTTAAAAGAAGAAGAAAGCAGCCCTTGCCTTCCTCTTCAACTTCAGCTCTCTAAGGTGGTAATAATATTTATATATTTTTAAAGTATTTAGAATGGAATATGTGTTACATGCTAACTCCGTTAATTGGGACAACAAACGTATGAATTTTAGCATTGGTCAGGCATAGTGGCTTTCGCCTGTAATTCCAGTACTTGGGAGGATGAGGCAGGAGGATCACTGTGAGTTCAAGATTAACTATGTGATGAGACCATGTCTCAAAAAACCAAACAGAGGGGCCAGAGATAGGTTTAGGTGGCACAGTGCCGGCCTGGCAAGCGGGAGGTCCTGCGTTCAATTCCCAGTACCAAAACAAAACAAACAAAACACCCAGAGAGATAGAAAAAAATTAAACAATTAATTAGTTAATTTAATATTAACTCCTTTTTATAGATGGAAAAACAGAGGATAGAAAGCTTAAATAACTTGCCCAAGATCACAGAGTTAAGAACCATGAAAATAAATAGAAAATGCGTGTGGTGGCAGCATTCATAATGGCCCTGACCTTCAAAGCTTAGTTGCCCATTGCTAGCAGAATGGGTGCCTGTACTTTGGAATTTTCACAGTGTGGGGCCCTGGCCCTGCCAGAGTGTACTGGCCGCCAAGAGAGTGTGCTGTGCACAGTGAAGAAGCCAGACCTTGAGGACAGAGGAGTCTGTGTGGAATGGCCAGGCTGGCAGAAGTGAGGGTGGAGACTGCCTCTGAGGAGTGGGAGAGGCAGTGGGTGGGAGGGTGTCTGGGCTGCAACATCCAGACTCCTGATCTGGCCTGTGTTCATTACTCTGGCAGAATTTGTTGAGCTGGGCATTGACCAGTTGTGTTTTTCTGCACATCAGTGGATTTTTTTTTTTAAATGGTTTTAAAAGGGAGGATAAGTAGTTGGCCATGTGTCACATCTGTAATCCCAGCATATAGGATGCTGGAGGGTCACTACAATTTAGAGGCCAGCCTGGGCTACATAGTGAGTTCAAGCCCAACTGGAAATGCCTAGTGAGATCCTGTCTCAGATAAAACAAAACAAAACACAACAAAACAAAACAAAACAAAACAGGGAGGGGGAGGAGAGGGAGAGGGAGAGAGGGAGAGGGGGGAGAGGGACAGGAGAAAGAGGGAAAGAGAGAGGGAGAGGAAGGAGAGGGGGAGAGGGAGAGGAGGAGGGGAGAGGGGGAGAGGGAGAGAAAATTACCTAGTATGGAAAGTGAGGGAAGATGTCTTTGGAAAATTGATGTTGGGCTTACATTTGAAGCATGACTAAAATGGTTCTGACGTGGCAAGAGGCAGGTGAGTAGTGTGCCAAGCAAAAATGACCATGCATGGGGGAGTGTTGTTTGGGGCTGCAGAAGGTGAAAGACCTTGAGGAACTAGAAACTAAATAGGGACAGAACACAGGCACAAGGAGTGTGCATGTGTGTGCATCTGTGTGTGCGTGTGTGTGTGTGTGTAGGGCCAGAGCCTTGGCAGTGGCCCCACATATGAGTGGAAATCATGAAGGGGGAAGGGTTGCAGGCTTTGGGTGTGTGCACTGTCAGGTTGGCCTTTGAGAGGGCCCATTGCCACGTAGGGAGCAGGCGACCCAGTGGACAGAGACACTGCAGTCTTGGGACCGGATGGAAATGGCTGAGATGAGGAGGTTTCCGGGCAGGAAGGATGTGGCACAGAACTGGTAGTCTTTTCAGATGAAAGCGAGTCCAGGTTCCTGGCCTGTGCACATGGAGAGCCACAGCGTCTGAGGGCTCAGGCAAGGCCTGTGTCCTGCCTGCGGAACAGGACTGTGGTTGTAGTGTTGCCTGAGGTTGGGGGTGGAGGGAACGAGACCAAGAGAGAAAAGAGAGAGAACACAAGAACACCACACATAGTCCCGAGCTGTACTGGGCGCTTAGGGGAATATTTACAGCCTTCTACCTTGTTCTCTGGAGAGCCTTTGAATTCATCCTCGACCTAAAGATACACTCTAGCACTAGACGTACAGCCTTATTCCTACCCAGCATCAGCACTTCTATCCCACTACTGCCAACAGCTTGGAAAACTGTCCGTGCCTGTTGAGTCCTCAGTCCAGCATTCTTGGCTTGACCTTGTTATGCCAGAAGAAAACACGTCTACATAGAACCTTTCCAGAATGACCTGTTCTCCCTCTCTGCTCCCCTCCTCCTCCTCTTCCATTATTTTTTCTGACAGGCCAGAAGGATGTTTGAAGGTGAAATGGCAAGTTTAGCTGCCATTCTGAAAACAGACACAGTGAAAGTGCCCAGGCCCATCAAGGTCCTGGACACCCCAGGAGGCGGCAGTGTGCTGGTGATGGAGCACCTGGACATGCGGTACCTGAGCAGGTCTGTCCCCACTCTGTCCCCTGCCATGTCTTTCCCTGTGTGGTTCTTCTACTCTGAAGCGTGTACTTGGGGGTGTCATTTTGAGGAGTGTGATGTAAAGAAGCCATGTCTGTACACATGACAGATTCTGCCAAGTGAGTGGTGTGTACTCTGCACGTCTGAGGCCAAAGAGAAGACGGGTGTGGTAGTTTACACTGTAATCCCAGCACTGAGGGAGGCTGAGTCAGGAGGATCACAAGTATGAGTCCTGCCTAGTCGACTTAGTGAAACCCTGTCTCAATAAAATAAAAAGGGCTGGGGATATAGCTCAATGGTTTGGCGCTCTGGGTATGATCGGTACAGGGTGCTGTGAGGGGCAAAGAGGCCCCCTCCTCTCCCGCTAGCTCTGAGAAATGAATTCCCTATGCCCAGCACACGTGACCTAGTATACATGCCCCAGGACCTCCCGGACCGATGTGTATCTACGGGTTTTGTATTATCTGTTTAATTGCTGCCTTTCGGGTTCGCAGTCACGCTGCAAAGCTTGGGGAGCAGCTTGCGGACCTGCACCTTCACAACCAGAAGCTGGGACAGACGCTCCGGAAGGAGGCCGGCACAGTAGGTGAGGGGCTGAGGGGGTTCCGAGGACGACATACAGCAAGACAGGCTCAGGGCTTGTGTTCTACTGCCTCCTGCGAGAGTCAGATCTGTGCAGGTGCCCAGCCAAGGAATCAGCCCTCAGGCTAGATGTCTGCCCTGTTGTCGCAGCAACACTGAAATGACACCCAGGATTTGGAGGCAGATTTATTTAACATCAGATGGGCACTGACTAGGAATCAATTGTTCCTCAAAATGTCAGGCAGCAATCTCTGGTGATCTAGGGCTTACATGAGATAAGCAAGCAGGAACTACAGAGGCAGAGTGGCTTGTCAGTTAGGGCTTGGCTTTCACACTGGGCTCACAGTGACCAGCTGTTTCTAAGAAACCAAAGTAACAGGCACCAGCTGGAACTATTACCTGGGCAGCTGACAGACTGAGGTGTACTGGCTGGGAGGCAGGGCATCTTCTGCTACATTGTGAGCAACATGAGTGCAGTTAGTGTATTTTTGTTTTGTTTTGTTTTGTTTGTTTGTTTTTCAGTCTTTTTGAGAAAGGGTCCCTCTATGCAGTTCAGGCTGGCCTTGAGCTCACTTTGAAGCCCAGGCTGGTCTTGAACTCACAACAATTCTCCTGTCTCAGCCTCCTGAATGTTGGGATTACAAGCATGCACTGCCACACCTGGCCGGGTTAGTGTAGTTTTATAAAGCATTTAGGAGATAGGAAATATTTAGTGGACTCAATCTTACAGTGTTACTGTTACTTTTACCTTTGTCCAGAAGGGAATCGAATCAGGTTTTTGGCTTTCTATACAAAGTACTTAGCCAGGGTATACCAGCACTTAGAAGACTGAGGCAGGAGGATTGCCATGAGAACAAAGCCAGCCTGGGCTACATAAGTAAGTTCAAGACCAACCTGTACTACATAGTGAAGACCCTGCCTCAAAACAAAACAAAAACCCCTGAAGTCCTTTAAATACATTATCTTTTCTTCTGAGTACTTTCTTGAGGCTCGGAATGACAAGCCCCAGGTGTACGCTCTCCAGAGCTCAGTACTAACACTGAGGTGTTTTCCAGTATTTAACCCATGTGCAGCCTGTGTGCTGACTCTCCTGGACAGAGCGGCTGATGACCAGAAGGCAGATGAGCAGGCTCGAGTACAGCAGGCTCTGAGCTCAGTAGGAGGGTCTCCTGTCAGGTCCCATCAGGATGCCATTCCTGTTCCTGCCAGGCGACCCAAAATCCTGTCCAGCTGGATTTTCTTTCAGTCTGGGGAGTTGCACAGGGTTGAGACCATTTCGTGACACAGTAGTTTCTCTCAAAAATACCACTGTGTTGGCCACTGGAAACTATCCTTTTCTGGTGGATTATGAGATAGATTTTTTTCCTATCTAAAGAACATCATTCATTTTTTTTCTTTCTTTTTAATTCGCTGTTGTCCACCTCCCTTCCCCCATAATCCTCTGGTTCCACTGTAGGGACAGCTGGTGTCCTTGTACTAAGTCTGTGTGACGTGAGGGTTAGTAGAGACCGAGGACCTGGCTTGTCTGAGTGAGCATGCAGGCTGATAAGGACACAGTGAGCCCAGGCCCTGGGCAGCTTGAGCTCCAAGAGCTGGGCCCCGGGTCTCCTGGAGCAGAAGCACTAACTGCTCCTCTTCTTTTGCCTTTTGCTTGCAAGGGAGAGGAGATGGGCAGGCAGAACAAACCTTTGTAGACCAATTCGGGTTTGATGTGGTGACCTGCTGTGGATACCTCCCCCAGGTAAGTGACACAGCACAGTCAAGCTAGCTGTTCAGACACAGTGGGCATGCAGGGAGCCCTTTTCTAGGAGATCTTTCTTTGTTTTGTTTTTTGAGACAGAGTGTTGCTAGTATAGTCCAGGCTGGTCTTAAGCTCACAGTGTAGCCTATGCTGGCCTCAAATCTGTGACAATCCTCTTGCTTCTGTCTCCTGATGACAGGCCTGGCAATTCTGTGAACTCTTTGCACCCTTTGTTTTCTTTGCCACATTTTAAGGTGATAGGAAGTTTGCCCATCTTACATGTGAGGTGAACACGGAGAAATGAAGGAGGACCCAGTTAGGGTGCTGGTTCTAGGTGGGACGATTTTTTTTAAGACAGGTACTCACTAGGTTGCAAGGCTACCCTCGCACCTCTGCCTTGGCTTCCCGAGTAGTTGGAATTACAGATATGAGCCACTATGTCCAATTTGAAAGGTAGCAAATTTAGCCAGGTGTGGCAGCACATGCCTGTAATCTCAACCCTTGAGAGGCTGAGACAGGAAGATTACTATGTGTTTGAGGCCTGCTTGGGCTATGGTAGTGAGTTCAAGGGCAGCCTGAACTATGTAATGAGACCCTGTCTCAAAAAACAAAATCAAAACAACAGAAGTTAAAACATTTTAAAAATGTTTCATTTTTTAATATGTAACCTGGGGCTTTCAGCTCTGAAACTCCCTACTACTTCATGGTAGCCATCTATCTTCCTTCTTTTCCATCTCTTTCCCCTAATAAACCATCTTATGTTATACTAAAATATATATATATTTTGGCCTGCATCTGCAGATTCAACCAACTGTAGATTGAGAATATTTATGAGAACACTGTACTGAACACATGCATGTTTTTTGTTGGTGTTATTTTTTTCAACACCAACACAATTTACATGGCATTTACATTAGGTCTTAGAGGCAATTTAGAGATGATTTAAAATGTAGACAGAAAAAATAAATAAAAAAAATGTAGACAGTCAAGGAATGTATTGGAAAATGTATGTAGATAGGCAAATTTTGTGTCATTTTATGTAATCATTTGAGCATTTTGATATGAGAGTGGTTGTGGATCCAGTCCACTGTAGATACTAGGGACAACTACTAAACAGCCCTTTCTAAAATTTCATTTTGAGACAAGGTCTCACTGAATTTCCTCGACTAGCATGAAACTTGTGGTCTTTCTGCCTCAGGCTCCTGAGTAGCTGGATCCTTGGGGTATTTTTTTGGTTTTGTTTTGCTTTGCTTTGCTTTAGTGCTACTGAGCTATACTTCCAGTCCTTCCTTTAAAAAAAAAAAAAATTATACGATCTTGCTAAGTTGCTGAAGCTGTCATCCTCCTGCCTCAGCCTCCCAGAGTGTTAGGATTACAGGCTTGTGCCACCACCCCCCATTTGGGGGTCTTTTTGAACAGGAGTCCCCATGACCTTTCTATTGGCATTCTGTGGAAGAGGGGCCATCTGTGGTGTGGCCAGGCAGATGGTCAACAGTGGGCTGTGGGGCCAGGGGAGATCAGGTGGCTCTGGCCTCCATCAGTGTGAATGTGATGGAAAGGAAATGTCCCAGTGCTCTTCAGTCTTGGGAGGCTACAAAGTGGGCCCTGTGGAGTCCTCGCTTCCACTACTCTTGGAAGACGACCTCAGGTCTTAGCCTGTCCTTAAAACCCCTTAGTGCTTCCTGGTCAGCATACTGTCTTCAGCTTCCAGTGGCCACTACACCTTCCATGTGCTGCCCCCACAATCCTTTCCACTTGGGGTGCTTCCGGGCATTCGCACCCTCCATGTCCTGCCTTCTTCTTTGCTGTTGTGTGCAGGTGAATGACTGGCAGAAGGACTGGGTCGAGTTCTACGCCCAGCAGCGCATTCAGCCCCAGATAGACATGGTGGAGAGAGGCTCTGGAGACCGGGAGGCCCTCGAACTCTGGTCTGCTCTGCAGGTGAGCAGTGCCCTCCTGGCAGCTAGGTGTTGGCAGCACGTCCCACTTGATCCTGATGGGGGGGAGGTGCCGAAACAGGTGTGCCTCCTCTAGCCTAGTTCTGGACAGGATGAGGGTGCCCGCCAGTGAGCCAGGTACCCCTGAGTGCGATGCTGTGGCTTGGGTACTGGGGCAGCACTGAGGTGATATCTGGGTCCCCAGCACGTGTCACTACTGTGCTAAGGCTGTGTCCTCCTTCCACAGTTGAAGATCCCTAGCCTCTTCCGTGATCTGGAGGTCATCCCTGCCTTACTGCACGGGGACCTCTGGGGAGGGAATGTGGCAGAAGACTCCTCCGGGCCCATCATTTTCGACCCAGCTTCATTCTACGGCCACTCGGAGTATGAACTGGCAATAGCTGGCATGTTTGGGGGCTTCAGCAGCTCATTTTACTCTGCCTACCATAGCAGGATCCCCAAGGCCCCAGGCTTTGAGAAGCGCCTGCAGTTGTATCAGCTCTTTCACTATCTGAACCACTGGAATCATTTTGGGTCTGGCTACAGAGGCTCCTCCCTAAACATCATGAGGAATCTTGTCAAGTGAGTGCTCTCTGTGGAGGGGGCCAGTTACGAGCAGCATCCACAGTTCAGGGCACTGGTCTGGTCTGGTCTGGTCTGGTCTGGTTGGGGACCTCTTGTTGCTCTCTCTCCAACCTTGTAAACGTGTCCTGTTGTCACTCAGACCACTCAGGCCATCCTCCAGCCTGTGGGGCGCAGGTGTCTCAGGACAGGCAGTGCCATCCTGAGGTTGTTCACTGTTAGGGTGAGGCCACACTGATGTGAACAGAGGGGCTGTGAAGCCTGGGTGTGGAACCAGGGCTGGCTGCAGGTTACGGTGCAGTATCCAGAGCACCCGGCTTTTCTTCCTGCCTCCCCACTTCTTTCAGGCATCTCAGCCTGAATCCAGACATGGAACCATCTTGCTAGAAGCTTTTAGAAGTGACCAATTCCCAAACCAAGCACATTCCCTTTCCTTTGTACCTGACCACCAGGCCTAGCTGCAGGCCGGTGGGTCTAGAAACATCCTGGGAGTGACCCAACTGCCAGCACTCGGTGTGAGCTGGGTACAGTTAGGAGCCTTGGATCACCCCTCTTATTCCTCCGTCGTTGTGTGTGCTTTTCTAAGGCTGGCTGAGTTCTTCCTTGGCAATATGTGAGTACTGACTAATATCTTTTTTTTTCTCTTACTGTTGCACTGCTGAGAAATTTCATGAATATTGATGATAATAAATCCTTTTGCCTAAAAATTTGAATAAATTTTGAGTGGTTTCAATGATGCCTGTGACTATGTATTTCCCTATATGTTATAATCGGCATTTATCTGGGGATTGAACCCAGGTTTTTGCATTGAGCTGTATGTCCTCAGCCCATTTTATTTATTTTTATTTTGAGACAGGCTCTTCCTAAATCACTAAATGGGTTTGAACTTGTGATTCTCCTGTCTCAGCCTCCCCAAATGGCTGGGAGTATAGGTGTGTGCCACTATGACAGGCACAACTGTTGTCTCTTAAAAGCATGACCTTTTTTTTTTTTTTTTTTTTTTTTTTTTTTTTTTTTTTTTTTTTTTTGTCTTTTTGAGACAGTCTCTCTATGCAGTTCAGGCTGGCCTTGAGCTCATCACTTTGTAGCACAGGCTGGTCTCAAACTCACAATGATTCTCCTGCCTCAGCCTCCTGAGTGCTGGGATTGCAGGTGTGAGCCACCACGCCCAGCTAACAGCACGACTTTTAGCCAGGGCAGTGGACACTACTGTGTGTTGGCACAGTGGAGCTGGAGTGCTCCAGACTATTCTAGGACAGAGGTTTGGATCTTCTGCAGGAAGCAGTTTTCTCTTTCCAGACCACAGCTGGCGTTGGGCAGGCCATGGGTGAGGAAGTACAGGGAGAAAGCGTCCCAGATGTGGCAGGCACGTAGCTGATAAACAGGGTTCTGTTTCTCAGGTTTTGTGATAATGTGATATTTGTGGCTTCCTAAACTTTGCAATTCATTGCAATGGCTCACCCTACGATACCTATTTTTACCTGATTTTGTATTTATACATAACAATAATTTTTTTTCGGTTACCAGAATCATAAGCTTTGGCCCATACATCCTTGCAACTCTCCAGCATTGCTTCTGTGACCGTGTTCATCTGAGTGCCACCTCCCTGGGTGGGGTTCCAGCTGGGCCAGGCTGGGGGAGAGATGCTTGCTTTGGCTGCATCTCAGGGGGCACCCTTGTGATGTGTCCCGACACCAACCTGCCTGTGGTCCTGGCTGAGTGGCATGGTCCAAAGGTGTGAGAGCCCTGGGAAGGAGGAGCTGGAAGAGCTTTGTGCTGCTCAGGGCAGCCGTGGTACTACTGGGACACCAAGTCCAGAGGTTGGCTGCTGTCCAGGTGCCCATCTCGTCTGTGGGTTGTGACATTTTTTTTTTTTTAATCTCTTACAAATGTGGGAATATGATTTCAAGAAACTTGCTGTTATCTGACATGGTCAGGATACCAACCTCTACAGAAGGAAGGTGTTAGATAATTGAGGTCCAGCCTTGTACCCCAAAGCTTTTAATTTTGCGTCTTTTTAGACAAGTGGATGTACAACATATGCTTTGCTGTCTTCTTAAACAGAAGAGCCTGTCCTTCTTGTACGTTCTGCATCCAGTCCCCTCCCCAAGGTGTCTGCAGTCCCAGCACAAGACCTGGGGTGTGAGTGGCTGTGATCCAGAGGGAGAGCGGTCCTCAGGGGCTGGACAGAGTGTGGACAATGTGAGGAGACCACTAAAATGGCACAACACCTGGCTCAGGCTGGACCTTGGAGGGTGAGCCCCAGGTAGCTTGCTGACAGAGAGTTGGGGAGCAGATCCACCTCTCTTCCTCCTCCCCCAACCACACAGAAGGTCAGCTCCTTAATACAGTGGTGTGCAACCCCTGCTCGCCCCCCAGGAGCAGGGCAGGGCTGGGCCTGAGAGGAATGGGTAACCACCTACCCCCTGCAGCTCCTCTCCTCCGCTGTGCCTGCCCCTTCCCTTTCCCTGCTTCTGGACTTTGCCCCTGGCTTTACTCATTACATTGTCTTTCTAAGATATTTACTTTGAGACAGGGTCTTGCTAAGTCACTCAACTGCTCAGGCTGTCCTCAAATTTGAAATCCTCCTGCCTCAGCCTCCTGAGTAGCTGGAATTATAGGCGTGTGCCACAGATCTTTCCAAACAGTATTATAATTCACACACTGAGAGTTACCCTACTGATTGCCTAGGAGACTCACCATGGGACACTTCTGTCTGAGTGGTCACAGTTCTCAGCTCCACAATAAAAGACTTCCTGCCCTGTGCCTGCCTTGTGTGTCTGACTCATCCAACTCTTCATGCGCGCTCTGTTCTGGTTCACTGTGGACTGTCCCAGCCCGTGAGGACCCTGGGGTGGGGAAAGAGTTCCTTCCTTAAATGACCCTGATGGCAGCCACACCTGAAATACCTCCCCCTGACATTTCCAGTTGTCTGTTCACAAAGGCTCCCACCTGGGTATTTACAATGACTTAATTGTAATTTACCTTCTCAGTATTTATGTATCAATGTTAAAAATATTATTTACATATTATTATTTTAGAATTCAGTATGCCCATCATGTGTTGCAACAGGTGCATTAAATATACCTGTCTGGCTGGTAATCTTACCTGGGGCTTTGTTTTGGCTGGGATTTATATTTGAGCATCTCCGAAGAAAATTACGCTAGGGCTTATATTCGGGGACATACGGTACTTTGGTCCAAGGGCTCAGGGTTCAGTCTCCTGTATTACACAAAACAAAACACAAAACAAACACCAAAAAAACCCTCAGTTAAGTAAGTGTGCTTCAACCCCGATCTCTTTTCTTGGTCTCCCTCTTGCATCATGAAGGAGACACGCGCCACGCGCCTCGCCGTGGGCTGAGTGGAGCAGGGGGCAGGGCCCACGGGAGGGTGGGGATGGGATGCGCCGGCAGGTGCCCTGGGAGGCCGCCCATGTGTCCCGAAGCCAGTTTCTGTGGCCGGGCCCCCACCCTGGGTGGGGTTGGCCTCTGCTGTCACAGTCCCCAGAGCCACCACTATCTCTCATGGACACAAGCGCAGGGTCGTTGGCGCTGGCCCCAAGTCCCAGCCTTGCCCGGAGAGTGAGCACCTTGTTAGGCCCAGGAAGCTAAGGCCTCCGCTGGGCTGGTCCTGTGCTGGGAGCGTGGGGAAAAGGGGATCGAGATCCATGTCCTCATCTGCGCTCGCACGCGGGCTGTGCCGGCTCTGCGGGTGGCGCCCAGATGGGTCTAGATGTGCCCAGACCGTGCGGGCAGGCCGCGTGGACGTGGGGGAGACCCCCTCTGTGTGGCCCCTCTCCTCTTCCAGAGCCGCCGGGACCAGGGCTGGGGCCCCACTCCCCGGGGTAAGCGGGGCTGGGGAGGAGAGCAGCCCCGGGCCCAGGCTAGGGAGCGCGGTGGATGGAGCCAGCGGTCCCCAGCAGCCCAGGCACGCGCGGCGGCGGGAGCGCGCGTCGGGAGCGCGCACCCCGGGCCGCCCCTGGGTCCAACAGCCGCTCGGTCCCTGTCTTTGCGCCCAACCTTCCCGCGGCCCAGTCGCCGTCCCCACGTCCCAGGACCCGCTGCCTTTGTCGCCGTCCCCAAGCCCCCGTCCCCTGAACCCGAACCCATGGAGCAGCTGCTGCGCACCGAGCTGCGCACCGCGACCCTGCGGGCCTTCGGGAGCCCCGGGGGGGGATACATCAGCCAGGGCCACGCCTACGACACGGACGCAGGACCCGTGTTTGTCAAGGTCAACCACAAGACGCAGGTGTGAGGTGGTGACTGGGGGAGGGGGCGTCGCCAGAGGCTGCTCCGCAGAGCAAGGCCAGCAGCCTTGAGGCCAGAGGTTATTTTTGCTGCACAAGCAGCGTCCTTCCCCGGATCCTACCAGTTGTTTTGTTTTGTTTGCGGTACTGAGATTGAACCCAGCCTTTGTTTTTTATTTTAAGACAAGGTCTCACTAAGTCGCTCAATTGACCAGGATGGGCTCAAACCTTTCATCTTTTGCCTCAAACTCCCAGAATTTGGGGTGACAGCGTGCGCTATCACCCCAGCGCCGACAGGCTGTTTTAATGTTTGTGCATGGGTGGAGGCGCGGCCCTGGGCCACTTGTGTGCCTTGCTGGGCCCTGCTCTGGGCTGCAGTCCTCTGTAGCGGGTGGGAGAGACAGGAATGCTTGCTCTGTCAGCTGACGCCTCCAGGGATGCTTACCTCATCTCGGGTTCCTGGGCCCGCTTACCTCTGTCCTGTTTAAGGCCGTGTGGAAAGCACTGACACGAATAAAGGAAGCCGGCCTTACCCCGAGAGCAGACCAGCTGCTGACCCAGAATCTAGGTGGGCAAAGCAGGCTCTGTGGCCTGTGGGCAGAGGGCCTGGTCCAGGTGGGCAGTTGTCTAGCAGTGGAGGGGGCAGTTGCTGGCCATGGGGGAGGAGAGGAGCCCAGAGTGGTAGTCTCCGGTGACCTGGCTGTACTGCCATCCGGGATGAGTCACAGTGCAGTGGGGTTGGGGCCATCCTGCCCTGGGATCCTGGCACTGTTGCCTGGGAACCACTGAGGCACCTGCTTTCGGACTAGAATCCAGTCCCAGCTGACTGCTCCACCTTGAAACTCCCCATGTTCACACACACTTGATGCCTAGATATGGAAGCAAGTGACAGTCAAGGTCCTTGTGATGCAAGTAGCCTCAATCTTTTTTTGAGACAGGGTCTTGCTGTGTAGCTAAGGCAGGCCTCAAACTCACAGAGATTCTCCTGCCTCAGCCTCCTATGTGCTGGGATACAGTGTGAATCTTGTGTGTTGTCTGCTTCCATAGTTTGGAGGTTCATCCTGGAAGTCTGGCTAGGGTCCAAGAGTGACTTTCCACCCCAAGGACCCTTGGCACTACCTCACAACTCCTAGTGCAGGTTGGCAGGATGAGGATGCTGTGTCTGTTTTCCCCCTGGGGTACTTTGAGTTAATGAGTGGAGTTCTTTTCCTGCATGGTAGTAGATGTTCTGGTCTCATCCACAAGGTTTGCTTTGTTTTGCAATTCTATATGTAGGAGTCTTCACAAACCACATTCATAAATGCATGTCTTTCACCAAAGCATCATTTCTAGGTGAGAGTTCACCTAATCTACAATTGGGATATTTATGCCAGTGCGCCAGAAAACTACTGTGCATGTTACTTACCAGTTGGTTGGAGGTTCATTTGCTCAGTTTAGGTAGAAATCCTGTTTAGGCAAAATGTGGCTCTTTTACTGTTAAATTAGCACTGAACTGTGGATGCCAGCAGCCGTCAGCTCATGGTGACAGTGGCCCTTTGTCACTCACTCTCCTGACAGCCTGAACCAGCCACTGCCAGCAGGCCTCAGGAACTCTTCTATAACCAGAGATGCCAGCACCTGGTGATTCTCTGCTGCTCTCTCTGCTTTCTGGTTGCTAGGGACCATCAGTGTTCCTAGCTTTGGCTATGGGCCACTCTGGGTGCCAGTGGCCTTCGGTGTTACCAATTCAAGCTGCTCTATTTAAGATGGAAATCATGAGTAGGCAAGAAGATGCCATATGGAGGGGCCTTTGTTAGGACTCCAGGGACTGACCTGAGCAGGGTAAAAGGGAAGAGAAAGATGGGCTTGCCTGTTAGGTTTTCAGTTTAGTTTTGGTAGGGGACGGTCTTCTCAGGAATCTAACTAAGGTTGGACAGAGTTATCTGGGGGTGCTGCTGGGTGGAGACATTTAGGATAGACCTGTGACTAAAGCCTGCTGCAGCCAAAGCAAATGCCTTCAGGAACTGTTGTGAAGCCTCTGATGTACTGGGCTGGTTCTGAGGTGTTCAGGACAGCCTTGGAAGAAAGAAAAATAAAAAGTCCCTTTTGGAGAACATCAAGCCCTTCTTTTCTGTCTCAGGAAGACCCTGGGAACTAGTCGAGGCTTTGGAGAGAGAAGGAGGTATCTCTCCTTTCCAGTTCTCTGGCAGGATAGCAGACACCTCAGCTCAGCCTTCCCTAATCAGAACTTTTGTCCTGTTACTTCTGCCATGCCTTGTCCACCTCACTAGGGAGCAGTGTGGAGGTAGGCATCAGGAGGACTACTGGTTTGCTCCATCCGGTACCCTCTGGCCTGGCCTCTCACTGCCATAGCGCAGTTGCTCTAGGACACAGTGTCTTGCCCCAAAGCCCCTCTACACCGTCCCCCTGGGGCTGAGGCCTCTATGGCTTTTCTGTGCCTAGACGTCCCAGGGATCATGATTCCCACATGGTGTCTTCTGTCAAGGGCCACAGCAGCTTGGCCGGGCTGGCAGGGTCCTCTGCTGGAGTGGGAGTTTGCACAGCTGACTTGCCACGGGGCTTTCTGGACGCAGGCCCGGCAGATGTTCGAGGGGGAGATGGCAAGCTTGGAGGCCCTACGCAGCACAGGCCTGCTGCGTGCACCTCAGCCCATGAAAATTATCGATCTGCCAAAAGGCGGGGCTGCCTTTGTGATGGAGCACTTGAAGATGAAGAGTCTGAACAGGTGAGTGTGAGTGAATGAAGGGCACACGGGTGTACACATGTGGAGAGACACACATACGCTAGGGGAACAGGTATGTCCCACATAGAGACACGCAGATCGAAAGGGACACACACACGTGTCCACACAGACAACCACAGGGGGAGGCAGTCTGGGGAAAGAGACAGGGTGACAGGGACAGAGAGAGGGACACAAAGACATGGGAAGCAACCCTGCTGAGCTGTCTGCTCAATGGCCGTTCCCAGAAAGCACTCTTGCCCTTTTTCTTTTCTTTTGTCCCAGGACCCCTAACCCTAACCCTAACCCAATACCCCAACTGCACCCCAAAACCAATTATTTATTGCAATTGGATCTGAATGCCAATACTTGGCTGCTCTGCATGCCCACTGTAGCACATGGGCCATAGGTTTGCCTCCATCGACCCGGGCCCTTCGCACTAAGCTATACTCCCAGTCCTTTTTAATTTCTATTTTGAGACAGGGTCTGAGGTGCCCAGGCTGGGCTTAAGCCTGTGACCCTCCTGCCTCAGTCTCCTGAGTAGCTGGGATTACAGGTGTGTGCCCCCTGGGTCCAGCACTAGGGACCATTTTTACAGAGGACAATGGTTGCTGCTTTGGTTTGGCTGTTGTGAAGCTGTATAGAATGAGCGTTTCTGTACCCACCCCTTGCTTTGTGCTTTACCAGGCACCAATGTCAGCTCTGTTTGGGCTGAAGGAAGCTGATCTCATAACTGTCTGGAGTCTTGGATTTCTAAACATTAAAGTCATACATCCTTGTATAAAATGTGGAAAGTGCAAACTTGTGTAGAGAAGACATCTGGCCTGGCAATTTGTCAGCAAGGAGTGGTCCCTGAATCTTTGTCTTGTTTTCCTGCTCCTGGTTTGCATCTGTTTGTAGAGAAGGGAGTTGCTTTTCCCTCCAGGCTCCCTGAGCCATCGGCAGACACCTGCTGCTGGCTCCTTGCCTGACTGTGCCTTTTTGTTCTTTGGAAAGGGTCCTGGTCTGGGTGTTCATCCTCTACTTTTTAAAGAATGGAGAGCAGCTTTGAAGATCTTTACAATGGAACACTCAGGGTGCTGATGATTTGTTTGTAGCTTTAATTGGCTGCATTTCTTCTGTCCTCAGGCAGGCATCAAAGCTGGGGGAGCAAATGGCGGATTTGCACCTTTACAACCAGAAGCTCAGAGAGAAGCTGAAAGAGAAGAACAACACTGTGGGTGCGTTCAGATTGTCCCGTCCCCAGCTCTGACCCCACGGCTCCTCTGACTTCAGCCCACCTACTTCTCTGCAGCATTTCAACCCTAGATCCAGCTGCACACCAGCCCCCTTTATCCCGTGTTGTGGAAACAAAAATTTTAAGAGTTTGGATGGAGCTGATAAACCAGTGGGATTGGCTCATGAAGTTTCACGCCCTACCCTGTGGGCCACCTGCTCCAGGCAGTATCTGGGCAGGTCTGTATTTCAGCTCATCATCATAACCCTGGGTAGCTCCTTCTCAAGCTGCTGTATTCTTGAGCTGCCCAGGCCCACACTGACGCTCTATGAGGTCTGGCATTCCAGAAGACGCAAGCAGCACTTACCGCTACATCTCTTTGATAGGTTGCAGAGTTGAGGATACTGGGTGCCAGTATGTGACTAAGTTCGGCTTCCACACTGTGACATACTGTGGCTTCATCCAGCAAGTGAGTACCTGGTGAGGACATCCCTGCTTAACTGGTGCCTGTTCCTGATACTCTGTGCTTTCCACAGGACCCCCAGTGGGACAGACTTCTGGTCCTCTCAGGGACCAGTAAGCTTGGCCACTAGATTTCTGAAGGCAGATGTGAATGTGGTTCTAGGGTTCTGTGGATGTGAGGTGGGGGGTCTGCTGACCTGAGCTTGGAGGGACTGGGTAGAGGGGCAGTTGGGAGTTTCCCTCTGTGCTGGGAGTGGTATGGTGGGCAGGGGATGGTATTCTTGGCAGGGAACCCCTGCTGGTGCAGTGCAAAGGTTGTGCTGTGACCTTTGGTGTCTGGCTTCTTTCACTTAGTGTGTTATTTCAAGGTTCACCCTTGTTGCATGTGTCAGAACTTTGTGTGGATGGACTGCATTTTTTTCATCTTCTTTGGTGGGGGCTGGATAACCTCAGGGCTACTGAAATTACCATCTTTGAAGTCTACAGAAATCTAAGGAAGATTTATCTCTCTGGATTGCCTACCTGCCCTAAGCTGACCTCAAAGACGCTGTTATTGGATCATATTTTGCTGTATTAGGGACAGAGTGCCTATCTTATAAGAGCCTGTTTAAACTGGGTGTGGTACCCATACCTGGAATCCCAGCACTCAAGAGGCTGAAGCAGGAGGATCACAATGATTTTGAGGCCAACTTGGGCTACATAGTGAATTTGAGGATAGCCTGAATTACACACTCAAAAACAATTGAGAACTAAAATGTTCTGTAGAACCCCAGTGTGTGGCACAGACGAGAGCTGAGCTGGTCTGTTAGGGGGGCATGTGGCCTGAGCTCTCTGTCAGACCCCAACATCTGAGCACCAGCTCAGATTAGCAGCAGCACAGCCAGGAGGAGCCCAGGACCTGGGTAAACCTGTCTACCTTCTTTGAGCCACGAGATTGTTCTGCACATGCCAAGTTCTGGAATTTTTACTGCTGGGAGCTCTGAGGAGTCCTGGGAGGCACTGCAGCCATTGCTGGCCACACAGAAGTGTGTACTTCTTAGATACATAGAGCACCAACTGAGTCATGTGGAGACTGCCAGCCTGGTCAGCTGTAGCAACTGACACATGTTATGCCCTATTGATAGGAGGCGCCATTCCAAGTATTTTGCGTGGCTCAGCTCACCAGCAGCCACAGCTAGTAATGACATGGGTGATGTCATGCATCTGCTTTAGAGTTGAGGAAACCAGTGCCAAGGGCCCAGGGACACCCCTGACCATGCAGCTGGACAGTGGAGGACCAGGATGGGACATTGGTCAGCCTCACAGTATGGGTCATTGGTCTTGCATGATCCTACCCTTCTGTTAGGGTAAGGCCCAGGTGGCAGCTGCCCATGGAAGCCCAGGGGGCGGATGAACCTTTCTGTGGGTGTGCTGACCACAGACCCTCTGCAGAGGTGGAGGGACTGGGTGCTGGTGCTGACTTCCTGCTTCTGGCTTGGAAGCTGTGTCTTTTGGGACTTGTCCTCTCCAGCAGGAGGACAGAGCTCAGGCATTGGGAGCCCAGGCAGACAAATGGGGAATATCACAGGGGTAGATTCAGTTTGAGGGTCTTACTGTCATGCTGTGGTGAGGGGCATCTTATCCAGCTCTCGAGGGGGTGAGTCCAGAGCCAAGTGACCAGGAGGAGCCCTGACAAGTCTGCCAGATTGCGTGGTGGGGGGGGCTGAGTGCTCTCCAAAGTTCCCTCCTGGGGGTTTCCCTGGGTGACCCCAAATAACATTAGCCTGGGTTCTCCATTGAGGTGTAGCTTTCACAAACCTCATCTATTTAAAGTGTACAGTTGGTACATCTGTACCATGAACCACTTCGCCACAGTTGTGATTATGAGAGGACCCATCCCCTGCTCCCTCCCACTCCTGCTCCCAGACAGCTGCTGGTCCTTTGTTGCCACAGCCTGTTTTTATGGAATTCAGTAAAAGGGCAGGCACCACTGTGCAGTTTTTGTCTGGCTCCTTTCACTTACCGTAAATATTCTGAAACTCATGCATATTGAAAAGTCTGTGTCATGATACACACATGGATTTCCATTTTCTCGTGAACTCCTTATATCAGCTTCCTTAAACAAAGGGTGGGATTTATTGAGATTGCAATGAATCTATGCATTAATTATTTCATAATTAACCTATGCAATAATGAATTAATTGGGAGCATTATTATATTAGTAATAGAGACTTCTCATATGTAAAAATATTACGTCCCTCCATTTACTTAGATTTTCTGTAATTTCTCTCAGCAATGTTTCAGGTTTTTTTGGTCTAAATTGCTAAGTTGCCCAGGCTGGGCTTGAACTTTTCATCCTTCTGCATCAGTTTTGGTGACACGTCTTTTCACATCTGTTGTTGCATTTATCTCTAAATATTTCATATTTTGTGATGCTATGGAAATGACTTTTCAAAAAATTTAATTATTTGCTTGTAATCTCAGCAATTGGGAGGCTAGGACAGGAGGACTGTTGTCCCTGCCAACTTGGACTACAAAGTGAGTCCAAGACCAGCCTGTACTGCACAATGAAATCGTGTCTCAAAAGGACCCCCCCAAAAAAATCAGGGCTTTTTTTTTGGGGGGGGCATGGTAAATCTATAGAAACATAATTAATATTTAAAAGTTGATTTTTGTATACTTACCTTGTATCCTGCAGCCTTGTTAAATTTACTTAGTTCTGGTGGCTTTTTTAAAAAATCAGTACCAAGGATCAAACTCACAACCATGCACTTGCAAGGGAGGAGCTTATGCCACTGAGCTAAATTCCCAGCCCCTCTGGTGGCTTTTTTTAGACCCATACATATGTGTGTGTGTCTCTGTGTGTGTGTACATAGAAGTAGTGTTAAGCATTAAATGCAAGGCCTCATGCATACTAGGCATGGGCTCCCCAGCCTGGCTTTTTAAAAAAAATTTTTTTTTTCAGATTTTCTACACACATGATGACATTTACTTTTTTTTTTTGGTACCGGGGATCAAACTCACAACCTCACACTTGCCAGGCAGGCGCTTAAGCCTATTGAGCTAAATCCCCAGCCTCCACATTTACTATTAAAGACAGTTTTACTTCATTCTTTCCAATTCGTATGCCTTCAATTAATTTTCTTAGAGCCTCTGGCACAATGTTCCACAGAAGTGGTAAAGTGGACATCTGATTTTTTTTCATTTTAGGGGAAAAGGACTCATTCTTCTGCCATTAAATAAGAGCTTAGCTGAAGGTTCTTCTTAGGTGTTATTTGACTGAAGAACTTCCTTCTATTCATAGTTTTCTGGGAGTGCTTGTCAAGAATGCTTGTTTGATTTTTGTTAAATGCTTTTCCTTCATCTCTTGTGGTAATCATGATTTTTCTTTTTTGAATTTAATATGGGTGAATTACATCATTTAAAAAATATTCTTCCTGGTTGTGATGCATTATCTTTGTTATATAATTGTTGGATTCTGTTTGCTAAACTTCTTTAGAATGTCTGTATTTATGCTTAGGAATATTCCTCTATAATTTTCTTATAGTATCTTTGGTTGTGGTGTAAGAGTAATGCTGGCCAAAAGGATGAGTTGAGATGTATTCTGCATCACTTTTCTGGAAGTTTACATAAAATTGGTTTTTTTTTCTTTAAATATTTGTTGAGTTTACAGTGAAGCCATCTATATCTAGGATTTTCTTTATGGGAAGATTTAAACAACAAATCCAATTTCTTTAATAGATGTAAGGCTATCAAGTTGTTGTTGTCATTATTATTATTATTATTTCATAGTATAGGGAATTGAATCCAGGACTGTCACATTGAGCCACCTCCTACCCACAATTATTTTTTAAATTTTGAGATAGGATCTCTTTATCTTGTTAAGTTGCACTGGCTGGACTCAAAACTTTCAGTCTTCTTGCCACAGCCTCCTGGAGTTCTGGGATTATGGGGTGAATCACCATACCCAGACACATTATCTATTTTTGACAGAGGTTTGATAGTGTCTTTCTAGGAGTTTATCCATTTGATCTAAATTGTCAAATCTCTGCACAAGGTTTTAAAATATTTTTAAATTATCCTTTTAAATCTGTAGACTGTATATTGATGTCACTTCTTTCATTCCTGATACTGGCAACATATCTTCTGTCTTTTTATCCTGATCAGTCTGGCTAGAAGTTTATCAGTTTTACTGAACTTCTCATAGAACCACATTTTTGTAGGTTTTGTCTGTTGTTTCTTTGTTTTCTGTTTTATTAATATCCAATAAGCTTCCAGAGTGCTGGGATTACAGGTGTGTATCACTCTACTCGGTGAGTTCTTTTCTGTTAGTTTTCAAATACTTTGGGTATTTCCTAGAGGTCTTTCTATTGATAATTTAATTCTATGTTGGTCATACAGTACACTCTGAAGTTATATATAAGACTAAATTTCTTTTTCAGTTTAGTTTTATGGTCCAGAACATGATCTGTCTCCTTGTGCACTTGAAACATAGAGCTGTTGTTGGCTAGACTATCCTATAAATGTTAATCCGCTCCAGTTAAATGATAGTGTTGAAATCTGCCTGCTTTTTCTGCTTACCTTTTCTATTGATTATTGAGAGAGGAGTCAAAATCACCAACTTTGCCTTAATGTTAGGGCTGACATATAAAATGCTACAGACTCGGTGGGTTAATTTTTCACATTTCTGAAGGATGGGCAGTCCAAGGTCAAGCTGGTGGCCCATTAGAGACTTTGTATAGCCCCCAATCTAAGACAAGTGTATGGCAAAAGCTTAAATAAGAGACAAGGGGCTGGGGATTTGCTCAGCGGCATAAGCGCCTGCCCTGCAAGCGTGAGGTTATGAGTTTGATCCCCACTACCAAAATAAATAAATAAATAACAGACAAGTAGTGTAGTTTTGGGGAATCCAGGAAGGCGGAAACTCTGGGAGTAAAGACTCTCTGGGAATAAATACAAACACTCTTCCAGATCACTGTATTTATTGGGTTTTCACAATTTGTGGGGTGCAGGAAGAGGAGGGCACGTCAGAGGCAAAAGCCTGCAAAAATGACCAGGGCCTAGGGAAACAAAGTTAGTCTTACCAAGTAAGAGAATGTTTGATCTCTAAGATTAAAAGTTTTATTGCTCTAGAATTTCAGAGCACTGTGAATATGAGGTTTTACAGCACAGCCAGAGGTCCCTTCTGGTCAGCAATTTAAGCCTTACACAGCCTGGTCTCTGACAGTGGCCCATGACCCATTTGATGCTGAGTAAGGGCCTACTTCCTGGCTGGCAAGATGGCCACATTCTGGTGTAATTGTAGATTTTCTTTTTTTCTTTTTCTTTCTTTCTTTATTTATTTTTATCAGTACAGGGGATCGAACTCACGGCTGTGCGCTTGCAAGGCAGGCGCTTGCAAGGCAGGCGCTTAGGCTGCTGAGCTAAATCCAGCCTCTCGTAGATTTTCTTTCTTTTTTTTTTTTTTTTTTGAGACAGGGTCTCACTATGCAGATCAGGCTGGCCTTGAGCTCACTTTGTAGCCCAGGCTGGTATCGAACTTGCAACGATTCTCCTGCCTCAGTCTCCCCAGGGCTGGGATTACAGGCGTGAGCCACCATGCCTGGATCAATGTATGTATGTGTGCCCATATGTGAGGAGATAGAAAATCTTCCATATTCCTTTTTATAGTGCCCTTAATCCTGCCAGATTAGGCCCTCACTCTTATCTCAATTAACCCTGACTGCCTCCTGAAACTCTTATCTCTAAATAGAATCACTTTGGGGGTTAGTGTAGAAGACCTCCTGGATGGCTGTCCTTAAATACACAGCAGTTATCTCCATTTTGGCTAAACCTGGCCCTGTTTCCAGGTATTGATATGTACAAAGCTGGCTAGGCTATTTCCTTTTCTCTTCTATTGGCACTAAGCATTGTAAATAGGGCTGGCTGAGGTATTGTTGTATAATCTTTGAAGACAGATGACAGTTCTGTTTCCTTGCCTCAATGTCTCCTTCTAAATGGTAAAGCCCAGTGGGATGGCAGAGCCATACAGCTCCAGAGCTATCAACTGGGTTTGAGCCTTGAGATAAGCTATGACTTCCCAAGGCAGAAAAGGTTTGCATATCAGAACTGAGGCACCAGCTTTCTAAACATTAAACTGCTACTTCAACTGTATTATGCAGATTGGTCTTTCTGCATATCCTTCTCTCTGCATATCGCAGAGGTGTTTTCAGGCCTCCTACCTAGTTCAGCTCACAGTACTCATGGAATTCCCGCCATTCAAACAGTCTCCCATCCTTTAGCCACTCCTTTCTTCATGAATAAAATCTGGGGTAGGCTCTGGGTCAAGCCCGCTTTTGTCTGGGCTGGACTCAGGACCTGTCAGCTACCCTTAAATAGTATCTTTATTCTCATCATGGGTTGCACTATAGATTGGAATTAACTCACCAGAACTGCAATAATATTTCCATGGGATTATAAATATAAACTTCCTGGACTGTGAGGAGGATGGGAAAAGGGACCTCTTTAGTCAGAGTTTCAACATACGGATTCCAGGAGCAGGACAGAACTCAGCTGTAGTGGGCCATAATTGTGGACTGATCTATTTTTCCTTGTAACTGTCAGTTTTATTTTCATGTATTTTTAAACTTTGTTATTAGAAGCGTAAATGTTCACTGTGACTTTCACTTGGTGAAACTGTTTGCTCTGAAGTCAGCTTTTTTTAATATTACTATCGCCACTCTAGCTTTTGACTAGTTTTAGGGGTTCCCCCACCTTTTTTTTAGATAGGTTTTCACTATGTAGCTCAGGCTGGCTTTGAACTCACTTTGTAGCCCAGGCTGGCCTTGAACTCATGGGGATCCTCTTGTTTCAGCCTTCCACATGCTGGGATTACAGGCATGTGCACCATGCCCAGCTTTACTAGTTTTAGCAATGGTACAATTTTTCAATCCTTTTAATATACTTTTTAATCCTTTTAATCTACTTACTTTTGTATATAAAGTACATTTCTGCCCACAATTTAGAGTTGGCTTTTGCAGCCAGGTGTGGTGGCTCACACCTGTAATCCCAGCACTTGGGAGGCTGAGGCAGGAGGATTGTTGCAAGTTCGAGACCAGCCTGGGCTACAAAGTGAGCTCAAGGTCAGCCTGAACTGCAGAGCGAGACCCTGTCTCAAAAAGACAAAAAAAAAAAAAAGAGTTGGGTTTTGCTTTTTTTTTTTTTTAATCTCTTAGCCTTTGTCACTTAATATTTATTTCTGATCATTTGCATTTAATTGCATACTGATGTGTTTGGGTCTGACATCTTACTCTTGTTTATTTTCCCCTTTGTTTCTTGTTCCCTTTTTATCTTCCTTGTTTTGGAGTATTTTATGATTAGTTTTATCTCCTCTACTGGCTTGCTAGCTGTATTTTGCCCTGTTCTTTAGTGGTTGGTATGGGGACAGACTGACTGGCTCTGAGTTGCAGCACTGGCCTCTTTTTCCCCAGGTGAATGACTGGCAGGATGACTGGCTGACCTTCTTCACCAGGCATCGGCTCCAAGCACAGCTGGACCTCATTGAGAAGGACTACGCTGACCGGGAGGCAAGAGAGCTCTGGTCTAAGCTACAGGTGGGCACAGCAGCTGCTTCTCTGGAAAAAGGCTGTGCTGTCACATCCCACAACATTCATGGGGTTCTTAGCCCTGCAGTAGAGCTGGTCCAGTTAGGTACACATGAATGACCCAGTTAAGCTGCAGTCCATCTTTTTTTTTTTTTTTTTTTTGTCTTTTTGAGAAAGGGTCTCCTCATGCAGTTCAGGCTGGCCTTGAGCTCACTTTGTAGCCCAGGCTGGTCTCGAACTCGCAACGATCCTCCTGCCTCAGCCTCCCGAGTACTGGGATTACAGGTGTGAGCCACCATGCCCGGCTCGCATTGCAGTTCTAGATGCTGGATAACCAGATGTCTCAGCTGAAGTTTTTCTCAGGAGCCTGGATCATGAGTGGTGGCCTCCACTACTGCTTGTCTCATTATTAGTAACACCTGCTCACTCTTTTCACTTCTTCCTCTGCTAAAACATTAATATGTCAACTGTAGTGAAGATGTAGGTCCCAGAATGACTGGTTTCAAATTAAAACTCAACATATTAAGACACAGAATTTGTATGTTGATGCAGGGTGCACAGGCATCAGTGGAATTTCATTAGTGAAATAATCAGCAGGATATAAGAAGCAGGAAACATACTGTATGTGCAGTGAAATAGATGGAGGAGTTGGCTAAGTTAGGTTCAAAACTGGCTCATGGGGGCCTGGGATTTAGCTCAGTGGCATAAGTGCCTGTCTGGCAAGCGCAAGGTTGTGAGTTCAATCCCCAGTACCACAAAAACTGGCTCATGTTTTGCAGGATGATAAAATAACTTCTGAGGTTCTTTCTTGCGTGAAGCTATCAATCAGTCCATACAGTCTCTGAATGAAGTTAGAGGTAAAAGGCAAGGTGGACAAAGTCACACCCCTCTAGCCAGGTGCCCTGATTGCTGGGGCTGGTGAACAGTGCTGAGGCTGAATGCTGAGCTGTCTTTGCTTACTGTCATTCATTGCAAGGTGCTCGAGTCCCAAGGTAATTCTGTGCAACACCTGCCTTTCCAGGTGAAGATTCCAGACCTGTTCCATGGCCTGGAGATCGTGCCCGCCCTGCTCCATGGGGACCTCTGGGCAGGAAATGTGGCTGAGAACGACAAGGAGCCCATAGTGTACGACCCGGCTTGCTTCTATGGCCATTCTGAGTTTGAACTGGCGATCTCCCTGATGTTTGGGGGGTTCCCCAGGTCTTTTTTCACTGCCTACCACAAGAAACTCCCCAAGGCCCCGGGCTTCGACCGGCGGCAGCTGCTGTACCAGCTTTTCAACTACCTGAACCACTGGAATCACTTCGGGTTGGAGTACCGCAGGCCGTCCCTGGGGACCATGCACAAGCTGCTTGCCTAATAAAGTTGCTGTGTGCTGTGTCGCTCACTTCTGTCCTCCCATGGCACCGGCTCCCCCGTGGCTGGGGCAGGTGGGGGGCTGGTGGCCACCTGGGGACAGACCACACCAGTGGGGCATCCAGAGGAAGGGCAGCAGTGACCTGGATCTGGGTACAGGTCACTGCACCACGTGGGACTGGCTGCCTCAGTGTGGGGGCGCCAATGCAGTGTGTGCAGAGTTGTGACACCGGGGCAAGTCCTCCAGCCTAAGTCACCATGGCCTGATGGGTGAAGAACAATTGCTACATGGGACCTCTGGCTCCTATGGGGAATAGTTAGGCCTGCCTATTTGGCCAGATCCCTTTCTCCCCTAGCAGGGTCCCTAGCAGCTTCTTTTCATGAACAGTTAGCCTGGACAGGGCTCAAACATCAGGAAGGCCTTGGGCAAGGGACCCTTTGCTAGAGGAAGGGGCATGGAGCTGAAGGACAGGGATTCTTGGTCCTCTCTCAATGGATTGAGGCCAAACCTATCCTCACCTTGCAAGCAACCTTTGTTAGATTATCCTCAGTTTAAGATACCTATGCTTCTTTATTTTATGTTTTGTGCAGCCATATGTCATCCTGGTCTTTAAGAGAAAACGATCACTTTATTTTCTGTGTAAAAATGTAGCTGTAATGCAGAAATTAAAGAAACAGATGTCTCCTTATCCTCAGGACTCAGCAATTCCCTAGTGCCCGGAAGTGAGCATACCACTTACTCTGCTGCAAAATGTTGTCGCAAAATGACAGTGGAAGCCACGCAAACGTCGCTGCCCAGCCTCTGCCTCTCTCTCCTTCAGTGTGTATCTTAAACCTGGTGTATGCTAGTTCAGCGCAGCGCTGCCTCTGCCTTCCACTGACAATATGTTCATCACCAGCTCTGTTAGATGCATTGTGGCATTCTTTTTTTCTGGCTTTCAAAGCTCCCTCTGCACTTAAATTAATTTTTAGGTCTTCTCCTGGTCACCCCTGAAGAGATTACCTTAGGACAGAACTGTGGGACCTTGCACTGGTTTGTTTCTTGTTGTCAAGGCTTGTTTTGTCCCCTCCCTCTGACCAACCGATGCTCACTCCTCAGGCCTGAAGGCAGTATGCCAGCGAGAGGCGCTCCGGAAATTCTCCCGCCTTGCCCCGCCCTTCAGGACTCAGCCCCGCTCCACAGAGCCGCCCCCAACTCGAGCTCAGGCTCCGCCTCTGCACCGAATCCCCCTCTCACTCGGGTCCAATGATTATTGAGGATTCCGCCCTCTCCTCGTTTAGGGCTATATTGCGCATGCGTTCTCCTTCCGCGGCAGCGCCGCCGCGTGGGGACTTTTGGCAGCTGGTGCTCTCCGTAGCGGGTGGGAGGCCGCGGGGTGTGGTGTGGCGGGGCCGGTGGCTGCTGGGTGGAGACTCCTGGAGGTGTAGTCCCCGAAGCCGATACGGTTCAGAGCGACGTGCTCGCTGGGATGGCGCTGAGCTACGATCCCGCCGTGGGCACCGCCGAGGATGAGGCGGAGGAAGACGTCCCAGCTCGCGGCGCTGCTCTGGAGGAGTTCGGCGAGAGCGAGGAGACCCGCGCGCTGTTCGGCCGCCTGCGGGCGGTGCACGGCGAGCGCCGGGCGCGGGAGGTGGCAGAGGAGCGGTTCCGCGGTGCGCGCCGGCCGGGCTGGGCGGCGAGATTTGACCCCTTTATCCCCCCGGTCCAGAACCCGTGGGCAGCTGTGTGGACAGGGAGGGCGTGAGAGCGCGAAGGGCAGCAGCCTGCGGTGCCCGGGGTGGGGTGTCCCGGCTCCTGGAGTAACCTGTGCCTCTCGACTCTGCACCACGTGGGGCGGGGACTGCGTCTGCAGGCTGGGCAGGACTGGGCGGTGCTCGCGCAGGTCCTCTGTTAGTCCAGACCTTTATGTTTGCTTACAGTGGGTAGTTTCCTGCGAGCCCTGTTGTAGTGAAAGTTTTGTATTCAGTAAAGCTGTATTTGTGGACCCTTCATCTGATGTCTCAACAGAATTTATTTTTATATCATTGCTTAGTTATCCCTCACCATAGAGTGGTGTGTGTCCCTTTCTGCATAGCTGTGCTTTCCCATGTATATCTGGGCTCAGGGATATGGTTTCAGTGGCCGGGTCTGGCTTCAGGATAAGCAGCATGAACATGCCTGTAGCATATGGATGTGATGGGGTTGTGGGTTGAAGCCCTGGACCACATCGGAAGTATTCTTCACATCGTGTCTTGGTGTAGCGATTGCCCGTTAAATACTGGGCTTTCTACACAGTTTTTCTTCCTTATTTTGGAATCATAATGCTCTGACTCTAGGGTGCTGGGCCTAGTGGTGTCTCTCCTGGTTTGAACCTGTAGTTGTCCAGAAAATCAGCTTCTTTTGTAATCTTTGGTCAGTGATAGCCGCACCATTGCACGGACCGTTTGAGGGCCTGGCGAGTACTACTTAGGGACAAGGAAGCGCCACTTTCTCATTCTTGGGAAGTTTTTAGTGTTGTAGGGTGTGGTAGGAGATGTGTGACAGGTGAGAACTGCACAGGCAGAGAGGTCATTTTTGGACCTAAGCAGTTTCAGTTGCCCGTAAAAGTAAAAGCAAATAGTCCAGGGTTAAGGGGTGGTGGGATTATGGGTTTGAAGAGTTGGCAGGTCCCAGGGCAGCAGCCAAAGAGAAGAGGAGAGAATGACAAGGGGAGGTGGGAAATGTGGAGAGTGGATGAAGGACTGAGGAAAGGACCCAGTTAGGGAGGGAGAAAGGGCTCAGAGGAGGTGGGAGGAGAGGACCCAAGAGGAAGATGACAGCGATCAAGTGAGGAGCAGGAGCCCAAGCCACAGTGGCTCTCAGGAGGCTGGAGGAGTGATGGGTGCTCTGCTATGGGGGCGTGTGTGGCACCTGTCAGCAGGCTGGGAAGAGGAGCTGCCCTGTGTGTAAAATAGGAGGGTTTTTAAGGCTCACGCTCACATCTGGCATAGTAGTTAATATTCATATTATTTTTCTTTTAGTAATAATGGACAAATACCAGGAGCAGCCTCACCTGTTGGACCCACACCTTGGTAAGCATCAGAGCTGATAATTATGATAGTTCATTTACAGGTGACCACAGGTGCCTTATACACCATGCTCGCACCTGTGTGTGGGCTGCCAGCAGAAGGTGTCAAGGTGAACCAGGTATAGCAGCACATACCTGTATCCCCAGCACTGTTGGAAGGCTTAGGCAGGAAGGATTCAAAGTTCCAGTCCATCCTGGGCAATTTAGTGACTTGACAGAACTCTTTCTCAAATTAAAAAATGGGCTGTAGATGTAGCTGCATGTGAGAGTCCTGAGTTCAATCCCTAGTAGTGAGGGGAAAAAAAAAAAAAAAGAAAAAGAAAAAGGCGAGTAAGTTTCCAAAGTGCCATGTCTTATTTGACAGCAGGTCTGGTCAGTTGGGTTTAGTAGAATTGTGATGGTGGCATGAGGTATAAGTGTCACTCTGGGTTGTGTGTGCATGTGTCTGAGTTACTTTCTCCTTATTTCTGTTTAAGGTGCTCATCTCTTCTGGTGTGTATATTGTATCTGGTTGCTTCTCTGGTAGTAATCACACAGCATCAAGTGCTTCATAGAAGTCAACGTGTCACTCCGACAGTGGCGAGGAGTGCTTTTGTCCCTTCCTTTTTACAGATGGAGATACTGAGGCTTGGCTTTACTACTTTAGTAGGGGGAGTGATTTTGTTTATTTTTCATTATTTATATTTGACCTTTTTTTTTTTTTTTACTGGTCAAAATAATATTTTTGTAACTACAGAATAACAGGTTCTCCTGGCATTAAGCTTGGGAAGGAACATGGTAACTGTGTTCACCAGATTGCGAGGTAGCACCTGGGGAGGCTTGTGAACTGACATCCAGCTCCACTGCAAGGGGTCTGCGCTGCTCTATGCTCGTGGTTCCACACTATAAACTGGGGTGGCAGCACTGTGTGCCTCATGAGAGGTGGGGATGCGGGGGCCTGAGTGTGAGGTACTGAGGGGTCCTTCTGGCATGTATACCTGTGTGGTTGGGCTGTGTGTACTGAGTTTTCCTTTGCTTCTAGTCACCAGGATTGTCTATGAGCCTTTTGAATTTTCTTAGGTAGAACAGGCTTCTTTTCAGTCTTTAAAATTATTTTTTCATTATTTTTACTAGTATATGTTTGCAGTACAAAATGATTACATTCATTATGTGGTGTTGGTACATCTACATAGCACATCTTAATTCTTATTATCTTTCTCCTTTTTAGTCTTGGTTGCTTATCTCTCTGTATTGTATAGATTGTGTATAAATATCTATATGCTTTGTTTTTTTTTTTTTGTTTGTTTGTTTTTTGTTTTGGTGTTTTGAGATAGGGTCTTGCTGTGTAGTTCCGGCTGGCCTTAAACTTACTATGTAGCTCAGGCTGGCCTTGAACTCTTGGTGTGTCTTCTCAGCCTTCTGAGTGCTGGGATCATAGGTGTGCGTCACCATTCCTGGCCCACTCTGTATCTTAGCCTTGCTCTACGTGGTTTTTAAAAGGACTTGACTAACTTAATCACTGTAGTAACCTCCCTGTAGAAGGTGAGTTGTCACCTACCACACTTTACATACAGTTTGGGGAGCTGAGGCACAGCACTGAAAGGTTAAGTAACTTGTCCCAGCTCACATGGCTAGTGGGTATACAGCTAAGATTTGAATTCTGAGGGTCCACTGCAGACCTTGTGCTTTATTGTACTGGAGGTGGGGTCTGGAAGACCAGCTGCAGATAAGTTGTCTTAGTTACTTTTCTCTCATGGTGAAGATGAAAAACTCAACACCCAAAGGGGAAAAGGTTTATTTAGCTCAGTTTGTGGAGATTTCAGTCCCTAGTCGGCTGGCTCCAAGACAAGGTGGCATGGCAGACAGGCATTGCAGAAGAGAAACAGACGATGGTAGGAAGAACATAGCAAAGCACCAAGGGACAACCACAGTTTTTTCTATCCCTTATATCTTACCCAGACTGCTTAGAGCAGGTAGCACTCACACCCTTTGTGCTGGTGTTCTTGATCCTAATATTGCACCGTGAATCAGTCACAGCCTCCCACACTCTAGATCCAGCTACCTCTGAAAAAACTCCACCTATGACTGTCGGAGGCTTGGGGGACATCCAAACATAGGCTTTAACAGAAGTAGTAGCTGATATCTGGCTGAGGGTCTGGCTCTGCCGAGGGCAGCAGGGCAGTGGTACCCCCAGGCCTCATCTCTTGGTGGGTCTTGGGTTCTTGGGTCACTGCTCAAGAGGTGAGAGGTGCTACTTTCATGGTGCAGGTGAGACCCTCGGCCTTGGAGTGCTGCCTTTGCTCTTTCCGGAACTGTTCTGTGCTGTCCATGGTGCTGAGTGATTGTCATCCTTCAACTTTATGGCAGACAGATCCCTTTTAGGAAAAGGTCCTAATGGTCCTGATGCTGTCCTTTGCACTGTGTCATGCGTGTTGCATGCTTTTGCTACTGTGTGTAGTTTATATTGTGTACTTAAGTTTTAAAAAGTTGGTTTGTCAGAACCATCAGTCTCTTTCTTTGCGTTTGGCCTTTGGCCTTTGATAGTATGCTGATGAAGGTTAGTTTTTCCTTTTCTTTTCTTTTCTTTTTTTTTGGTACCAGGGATTGAACTCATGACCTTGTGCTGGCCAAGCAGGCACTTATGCTGCTGAGCTAAACCCCCAACCCCTGAGTTTTTCCTAACAGGTTCTGTGAGCCTCAATCATTGAATGATCTTGCAGGTCTTCCTTCTGTCTAAAATACTATTTTCACTCTACATTTAATACTCAAATATAAGTCTAGTTGTGGTAGTGCATACCTTGAATTCCAGCACTCAGGAGACTGAAGCAGGATGATTGCTGTGAGTTTAAGGCCAGCCTGAACTGCATAGTGAGACCCTGTCTTCAAAATAAATAAGTAAAATACTCAAATATAAGTTTTGTTTTTAGACTGTCTATTCTGTTTCGTTAGTCTCCATGAGCTATGCTTTCTCTGTGTCATTTTGCTGGTTATTTGCTCTCTGACCCTCTTGTTTTCTTCGCTGTTTTCTGACACTTTCATTAATGCAGATGAACTTAAGAATTATTTTATGACAAGCCCCTTGGAATTCAGTTATGTACACACATTCATGTAGGGGAGATACCTTTACAAGGTTCAATTTCTAATTTAAGAACAAAGTGTTATGTCTCCAATTACTCAAATCATTTGTGTCCCTCAGTAAAGTTTGATAATTTGCTTTAGATGGTTCCTGGAAGTGTTTTTTCTTTTGGTACCAGGGATCGAATTCATGACCTCATGCTTGCCAGGCAGGCATTTGTGCCACTGGGCTATATCCCTAGCCCTGGAAATGTTTTTTTTTTAAAGCTTATTTCTAGTTTATCTTTTGTTGCTTTTGGGGGACTGTTTTGGTTGTGTTCTGCTTCTAGCTGGTATCCTGTACTTATTTTGGAAATGGCAGCACTATATATGTATGTGTCTGCACATATTTCTGAAAAACAACACTTTTCTTAGGGTGTGATCTAAGAGTTTACATCCATCTTATATATCCTGCCTTCCTTCCTCTTTTGTGGTACCAGAGTTTGAACCCAGGCCTTCACCCTGGGCTCCTTTGTCCTCAGCCTTTTTAAAATTTTCTTTTGAGACAGGGTCTCATGAAGTTGCTTAGGCAGGATAGAACTTGACAATCCTCCTGCCTCAGCCTTAGAGAGCTAAGATTGCAGGTATGTGCTGCCATGCCTGGCTCAGTTTGTGCTTTTCAGTATGCAGGTACTTGTTTTCATTGTGTCACAGAGCCATGCAGCCATCACCAACACAAGGAACTGTGCCCCAACCCTGCAGCTATTGCTGTTGTCTCACTTGGATTTGTTTATTGTCAGCCTTTTTTGTAATGGAATTGTACAGCACATGGTCATTTGTGGCTGCCTAATATCATGGATATTGTGTTTTCAAAGTTCATTATGTAAGGAAATATTTACTGTGGAGGTTTCCAGTTTTTTTTTTTTTTTTTTAAGCAGGTCAGTAGTTTGTAAATAGCTAAGGTCTTTCTTTCTGGCTATATACCTCTTTCATTCATTCTTCTTTTTGAGACAGGGTTTCAGGCTGGCTTTGAACTCATTATGTAGTCCAGGCAGGCCTTGAACTTGTGGCAACCCAACCTTAGCCATCTGAGTGCTGGGATTATAGGTGTGCATCACCAACCCAGCTGTCTGTACATTTTTATTCCTTTGAAAAATTTTTAAATAAACTGTTTTGAGGTATATTTTTTTCTAATTTTAAAAGATTATTATCTTTTTTAACAATTATTTCCGTGTGGTGATTTAAAATTTTTTTTTCAGGATTTTTTTTTTTTTTTTAAATTTTGTTTTGTTTTTGTTTTCGGGGATTGAACTCACAACCTTGCGCTTTCCAGGTGGGCGCTTAAGCCACTGAGCTAAATCCCCAGCCCCAGGATTTTTTGTTAGTAAAAGTTTGCAATATATAATGGTTATATTCATTGTTGGGAATGTCCATAACACATATCAGTTCTTTTTTTTCCTCTTTCCCTCCACTCTTGTCTAAAATTTTTTTTGCCAGCTTTAGATTTATTTATCTTATGTCTATCAGATTAATTATCATTAGCACAGATTAACAGCCAGATAGTAGACCAAAAAACACATACTATACATAAAAAGATTGTACTAAATCAAGGTACATTTTTAGCTACATCATCCATGCTAGAGTACAATAACTTTTTTCACTTTTTTCTATTGTCTGTCTTTTATTTTGCATTTTATTTACATTGGATTTCTCATATAAGAGAAGCTATGTGATATTTGAGCTTTTGTGTCTGTTTTACTTCACTTACCATATGGTTTCAGATGCATCCATTTTCCTACCAAGCACTCAAATTTATCTTTTATTGCAATAGTACTCCATTGTGTGTAAATACCGTATTTTCTTTATCTCTTCATCTGTTGATAGACATATAGGCTGCTTCCAAGGTTTAGCTATTATATATTGTGCTACTGTAAACATGGGTATGTATGTACTGTAGGACCATAATATGTTATTTTTAGCTCTTTTGGGAAGGTGCCTAAAAGGGAAATAGCTGGTCACATAAGAGGTTTCTTTTTTTTTTTTTCTTTGTTATCAGGGTTTGAACTCATGACCTTGTGCTTGCCAGGCAGGTGCTGAGTTGCTGAGCTACATCCCTGTCCCGGTTGTTTGGTTTCTTTAAGATAGCCATTCCTTCTGGGATGAGATGGAATTGCCATGTTGTTTTAATTTGTATCTCTTGTATGTACCATTGCTGCCTTCTGATTGACATGTTTTGAAATTTTGTTTTAGTTTTTTTCTTTCTTCTTGAAATAAAATGGATTTTGGAGGAAAAAAAAAAGGAATTAATTTGCATTTCTTGAATGGCCAGTGATGTTGAACATTTTTTCATGTATCTATTGCCCTTCTGTACTTCTTCATGTGAGAAATGTTTGTTTATTTTAGGTGGCCATTTTTTGATTGGGTCTTTTATTTTGAGGGGATCTAATTTTTTGAATTATTTGTATATTCTAGATATTGGTGCTTTGTTTGAGGAGTAGTTGGCAATTTATTTTCCCCTATTCTGTAAGTTGTCTTTTCACTCCTTTTTTTTTAATTTTTTTTTTAGGGGGATGAGGTTTGAGACAGGGTCTCATTACATAGTTCAGGCTGGCCTTGAGCTCTTAGTGATCTTCCTGGCTCAGCTCTTAGTAATCCTCCTGGCTCAGTCTTCCAGGTGCTGGGATCACAGGTGTGTGCCACCATACTTGGCCACTCTGTTTTTTTTTTTTTTCTTTTGCTGTAAAGAAGCTTTTCAAATTGACGTGATCCCGTTTGTTGATTTTTTTTGATATTATTTCATGTGCAACCAGGGTGCTGTTCAGAAAGTCTTTGCCTATGCCTATGTTTTCAAGAGTTTTACTTATTTTCCTTGCATCAGATTGTTTCTGTTTTAATATTTAGCTGTTTGATCCATTTTGATTTTAGTTTAGTGCATGTTGAGAGACAGGGGTCTAGGTTCAATCTTTGGCATGTGAATAGCTAGGTTTCCCAGCACCATTTATTAAAGAAGTTATCTTTCCTTCAGCGAAAGTATTTGGCCCCTTTGTCAAAGTTAATGTAGCTGAGTGTGCTTGGAGTTGTTTATGAATCTTCTGTTCTGTTTCCTTAGTCCACAAGGTTTTTTTTTGCCAGTGCTATTCTGTTTTTCTCCTATAATCTCTCTCCTTTTTTTTTTTTTTTTTGGTACCAGGGATCGAACTCACAATCTTACACTTTCAAGCAAGCGCTTGAGCCACTGAGCTAAATCCCCAGCCCTCTGTTTTTATCTCTAGCTTTGTAGCTTAACTTGAAGTCCAGGATTGTGATTTCTCCTGCCTTGCCCTCATTGTGCAGAATTACCTTTGGTTTTTTGGGCCCCTCTCTGGTTCCCTATAAATTTTAGGATTGATTTCTCTCTCTCTTTTTTTTCTCTAATTTTATTTCAAAGAAGATAAAACCAAGGAAAATAAAACAGAATAAAACCAATCAAAACCAGTGTAAGTGATACAGAACTTCAAAACATTACGAAAACAACAGTGGTTACCATAATGCCTTTTATTGTCTTTAAAATAGCTGCAGATACCTTCAGACATAGTAAAAGTCAAATAGAACAGAATAGAACCAATAAAAACAAAACAATGAATGCACTAAAGGACTTCAAAACAAGACAGTAGTGAATCCAAAATGGCTGCTGTAATATATCTTGCTACCTTTGAAATAGCTGCACCTGCCATCAGATTTAACATAATCAGACAAGACAAAAGAGAATAAAATCCATCCCAACAAAACAATGAAAACAACATAGGGACTTCAAAACAAGCCAATAGGGAATCAACAATGGCTACCACCCTCAGGAGGAGATGCCCCCTAGATGCCACACTGTGTACCACTGTCCTCTGAACAGATGATCAGACCACTGGCCCTAGCCCTGCCAGGTCAGTGAAACGCCAAACACCATAGGCATCCAACTGCATTTTACTTCCATAGCTATCATCACAGCCTGTGTTTCTCCAGATAAGTCAGTCGCTTAATGGCAGTGGTGGGGTGAGGGGGCAGCAGTGCGATATGGTACTTCTTGTTTGCCGGCCCACGTGCTGGCACTCTCTGTAGGGTTGGTTTGGTGGTCATGAATTCCTTCAGTTGTTATTAATCATGAAAGTTTCTTATATTTCCATGAATTTTGAAAGATAGTATTATAGGGTACATCATTCTGGGTTGGAAGTTGTTTTTTATTTTATTTTATTTTATTTTATTTTATTTTATTTTATTTTATTTTATTTTATTTTATTTTGAAGTTAGTAGAAATACAACAGAACAAGACGAAACAAGGCCAGTTGAGACAGTGCAGTGAATTTGGTACAGAACTTCACAGCAGGTTACTGGGATAACAGTAATAGGTACCATAGTATATCTCATTATCTTCACAATAGTTGTCTAGTCAATTAGGTATAGCAAAATTAAACCAAAGACAGAACATTATAAAACTAATCAAAAGAAAATATTGAATGCAGTAAAGCAACTAATCATAATGAAACAAAACTGAAAACAACATTTGCTTTCAAACAGAAGATAGAGGAGGGCCCCCCATATTTGCTATATTGCATACAGTCATCCTCACAAGAGATGCTCAGACCTCTGTCCCCAGTTGCCAATGGGGGGGTGGTTTGGGATGTTTGATTCCAAGCTCGCACACGGGTAGGCTCATAGGAGACACTGCTGGGTCTCTCTCCTGGCTCACGCTGGAGGAAGGTGCTTACCAAGAGGGCGGGCGAATTGCTTCTTTGTGCAGCTGCCTGGGTTCCACCATGACTGTGGCCGGATCTTGAGGGCTGCTCACTGGTTCTCCTCCTGATTCACGCTGGAGGAAGGTGCTTACCAAGAGGGCGGGCGAATTGCTTCTTTGTGCAGCTGCCTGGGTTCCACCATGACTGTGGCCGGATCTCGAGGGCTGCTCACTGGTTCTTTTCCTGGTTCACACTGAAGGAAGGCGCTTACCAAGAGGGCGGGCGAATTGCTTAAAGAAAAGTTGTTTTCTTTCAGGATTTGAAACACTTCAAACTCTTCTTGACTTGGTTTGTGTTGGCATGTCTGATATGATTCTGATGGGTTTTCCTTTATAGGTGATCTGTTTCTTTTCTCTGACAGTTTTTACTTTCCTGTTCTTGTGCTTAATTTTTGGGTTCTTGATTATTATATGTCTGTGTGAGGCTTTATTTTGGTTATGGCTAGATGGAGTCCTATATTCCTTGCTTATCTGTATGCTAGATCCTTTCCCCATGTTTGGGAAGTTTTCTGCTATTGCTTCTATAAATAGTCTTTTTATGTCATCTGTATTGACCTCTGCTTTTTTGCTGATACCTATCACTATTAAGTTTTTCTTTGCATTGTCTTGCAGCTGTTAAATTATTATTTCCTAGTTCCTTGTTATTTTTTGGACATCTTTCCTTTCACAGTCACTAGCTGTAATCCAGTCATCAAGGTCTGAAAATATATTTTCAGTTTTTCCAGCTTTTGATTTACTTTTTAATTTCCTGGACATCTCTTTGCATCTGTATCATGCATTGTAATTCCTTCATTGTATTGTTTATTCAAGGTTTCCATCATTTTCCTATGCTCTTTTTTTTATCTGTGTCTTCTTTAAATATGCTTAGCAGTTCTTTCATTATGTTTGTGATTTTTTCTTTTACCTGAGGTATTATTTCTGCTCTGATTACTTTAACAGTCTCATGAAGTTGTTTCTTTATTTCAGTTGCTATTTTCTCAGAGATTTCAGATGTGATACTTCCATTTTCTTCCATGTCTAAATCTCAGACTTGTTCTCTTTGTGCTGGAGGTCTGAGATTGCCTTTTGCTCCTTTGTCTTGACATTTTCTTGGGTTGCTCCTGACAAGCTGGTTGTGAGGTCTCAGGTGATTCCCACATTGGCTGCCCCTCTGCAGTGTAGAGGAATGGGTCAGGCACCTGGGTTTCTCTGAACCTGGGTTCCCAGGGAGGGAGCAGGGTGTGGCTGGGCCTTTCCAGACCCATGCAGCTACACTGAGGCTTGCCTGATAGCCGGGGCTGTGTGGTGGGGGGGCTGCATCTCAGCCTGCATGCCTATACTGGGACTCCCCTGATGGCGGCTGGCACACAGGGGTGTGTTTGTCTGATTCTCCCAGTGGGTGCTGGATGCCCAAAGGAAGCCAGTGGTGACCTTAGGGTGCATGGGGTGTATTTCCCTGCCTGCACTGGTTACCTAAGTGTGACAAGCTTTCCAGTGGCAGCAGTGGTATGCAGGTGAGGACTGGCTGCATCTCCCTGTCCATCTCCCTGTCCATGCTGCCTGCCTAATTTTTCGTGGTACCGGGGATCGAACTCATGACCTCGTGCTTGCCAGGCAGGCGCTTATGCCACTGAGCTAAATCCCCGGCCCTTGAAGTGGTTCTTGACATGGGACAAGAACCTTATTTCTCTGTCAACTTTGAAGGAAATTTTGTAGGATGGGAAATTGTAGGATAGTAGGAAATTGTTATCTTTTACAGCTTGAAATACTTAACTCTAAGCCATCAGGCCCTAAAGAAGAGCATTGAGAAGTCTGCTGTGATTCTAATCTTTTAGTGTTATATTTTGGGCCTGGCCAAGTCCTTTGCCTCAGTCCCAAGATTCATGGTAGTTCACAGAGGAAACCTATTGCTACCAATAATTATGAGACCCTGGTAGTATCAAGTGTTAGGTTTTTGGCACAATAAGAGAGAAAATATAAGTAAAAAGTAGCCTTTATTCTGAGGATGTGGAGAGAAGCCCATGACTATTAGCCAGGTTTTCTCTGACCAGACTATGGGGCATGGGATATATATATATAACCTCTGACTGGGGGTGGTGCTTAGGGCAGGCTTGGATGACGTGTGAGGAGCTGACTGGGACCTTTTTTGCGCCACTGGGAAAGGAAAAAGGAAGTTGTCATATGGGAAGGAGGGAGTGGCCTCAAGGTAAACGTCCTTGATTCCGCCTCCACTGCTGTAATATCCTGTAACTTATTCTAGGGCAAAATCCTTTCATCAAGCAGATCAGCCACAGTAGTATCAACCAAGATAAATTAGATATTAATATATACTATAAGAATCAATTATACCACTCTTAACCCTAGAGGAGAAATCCACAATTATGGTATAAGATTTTAAGGTTTTTTTTTTTTTTTTTTTTTTTGGTACCGGGGATTGAACTCATGATTTTGCACTTGCCAGGCAGGCGCTTAAGCCACTGAGCTAAATCCCTGACCCACAATTATGGTATAAACAGTAAGACAGATTAGGCATTGCCTTACAGAAAATATGTGCTGAATATGGCAGCTATATCTTCATTAATGGAAGAAAAGAACTCAACAGGAGTTTTATAGATAGAGTTAACTATCTAAAGATTAATACAGCTTCATGGTTGTACTATTAAAGATATAGGGCTTGGGACTGGGGGAATGCAAGAGGAAAAATTTGAAACTAGATGAGGTGAGAAGGTCAGAAAAGTGGTACAAGGATTCTACTGCAGAGTCAAAAGTTGTTTATAGAACGGGGTAAAGATAAGGGGTAAATCTTGAAGACAAACAGGAGGTACAAGGAAAGGGAGAAAAATAGAAATTTTATGGAGTCAGAATAAGAGAAAATTAAAGAGATGAATTAAAGAGGGGAGAGGAAATAGAAAAAGAAAAGAAGAAAAACAGATAACAAGGAAAGAAAAAGGATAAAAGGAAAATTCCTTGAACCCTAAAAAACTGAAGATGAAAGAAGGACAAAAAGAAAAAAAAAACCCAAAACCAAAATGAAAAGCCAAAAATAATTTATACACTTAAAAAAGAACTTCCCTGTGATTTTGAGTATGTGGTCTGTTCTGGGATGTAGTGTTGGGGCAGTGTCTGAGTCAGGACTGTCCTGTGCTCGTGTTTGTGGGAGGGAAGACAGGTGACTGCCAGGCCTGCATGAGACGCAGGCACCAGTGGGCAGCAGGAGTAGGGAAAGGGTGCTGACGCCATGCTGCTCAAATCAGAGCAACTCAGTCTGGGCTCAAACACCTCAGGGGTCTCTTTCCAGCCAACTGCTTGACTGTGGCTGTCTGTGGTGGCTGTCACTCACCCAGTCACTGTGGGAACACAACACTGGGAGCATCCAGCCCTCCCCCAGAATAGTGCTGGACAGGCTGTGTCCAGGGAGTTGGTAGGTGCTTGGACAAGAGTCACTCACCAGTTACTGCCTGTCATTGGACTTAGATAGGTGCAGAATCCTGCACTCTCCCTGCAGTTTGCAGCACCTACCAGTCTGTGCCACTGTGTTTCTCTCTGAGGGCTTTGGAGTCCTTAACTTTTACTTTGTCTCTGTAGATTCTATTTCCCTTTCCTATGAGCCATGTGGCAAGTGCAGACTGGTCCTTCCTTCCCTTCTCTGTGTTGTATTCTGTCTCGTCAGTTTCTTTATAGGGTTTAATTTTCCTGTTGGAGCCTTCCTGGTTCCTGGAGATCTACTTTCTTTTTCTACCCACGTTGTTATTTTCCAATGTCTGTTCTCTGGATGTTGGAGAGGTCAAGTTGTCACTCACCAGTCTGGCATTTTCCTTTAAGTTCTGTTGCAGTATAATTTATGTACAATAAAGTACCCCCATTTTAAGAATGTGATTCTGGTCCCCTTGCTGGCCCTGGGCAGTCACTGATGTGTTAGTTGAATGTGCTCTAGAACCTTTCAGAAAGGGCTTTACTTCTTGGCTCATCTTTTGGTAGAATGAGATTCATTTCTTGTGCATCAATAGTTTGTTCCTTTTCTTTTGTTAATAACCCCAAATGGTTTGTTCTTTCACTGTTCCCTCCAGGTTTTGCTGTACTTCTTTTGAACTTTCACATACCTGCTTTTGGGTAGACACACGATTTCCTTTTTCTTGGGTGGTGATTGATAGTAAGTGTATACCTTATAAACTGTCATCCTGTTTCCATAAATACTGTACCATTTTGCAGTGTGATCAATGGTGTATGAGAGTCCCAGTAGCTATACATCTTCCCCAGAACTTAATATTATTGTTGTGGCAAAATCAGCAAGAAAATACCTACAGAAAGCTGAGAATTGAGAAACAAGCAAGCTTTATTCAGCCCATTGGGCGATGTGGCCAGCACTCCATGAGTGACACAAATCTACCCCAGGTCTTTGTTCTTTGAGATTTTAAACCTTTCTAGTAACCATGGTAACCTTATCAAAAATAAATAAATAGTGTTTTTGTTATCACAAGCTGTGTATGGTTGGGTCTACCTCTAATCCATCCTGATAACCCTTTTAATTGGAGGTCATTTGATTTAATTAGTTGTTCACCTGAGTACTTTTAATTCACTCCCTTGTGACTTGATTTCCATTTGTTTTATCTGTTTTTGTTTTGTTTCTTTGCCTGATTTTTTTCTGGTATGAATTGAACACTTTGTGGTATTCTGTTTTATCTTTTCTGTGACTCATTGACTATTTTGTTTTTGCTTTTCTTTTTTATTTATTTATTTTTGAGACTGTGTCTCACTGTGTAGTTCAGACTGGCCTTCAACTCACTATGCAGCAATCCTGTCTCCGCCTCCCAAGTGTGGTACTATGGCATGCACTACTGTGCCTCACCTGTTTTGTTTTTTAGTGCTTGGTTGAGATTTACAATATGCATCCTTAATTGATTACAGTTTACTTTTTTTTTTGGTACTGGGGGTCGAACTCATGACCTCATGCTTGCCAGGCAGGTTCTTGTGCTGCTGAGCTATACCCTCACTCATAATTTACCTTCACATTGGATTATATTTTTTTCTGCACAATGTGAGAACTTTTAATGGGAATCATTAAGCTTTCTGTCCTGTTTTTGTGCTTTGTTACACATTCTACTTCCATTCATGTTGCTTTTTAGGTCTTAAACACTGGATTATGTTTCAAAGAAAGTAAAAATGAGAAAAAAAATCTTTAATAGTTTTTCATATATTTATCATTTTCAGCTTTGTTCTAGAGATTACATTTTTCTATTTTCTGTTTGAAGAATTTATTCTGGTGTAGAAGTTTTTTAGCTTTTGATGGATCTCTTTTTTCACCTTAAGTTTTCAATGACAAGTTACTGGATGTGGAATTTTAGGTTATATTTTTCCTTTCAGAATTTTAAAGATGTTAAACAGTATCCTTCGGCTTGTATTTGCTTTCATGAAATTTGTTTTTAGGGCTGAGGATTTAGCTCAGCGGCATAAGTGCCTGCCTTGCAAGTGCACGGTTGCGAGTTTGATTCCCTGGTACCGAAAAAAAAATTTTGTTTTTATTATCACCTTGTTTTGCTGTAATACACTGTCTTGCTGTAATACACTGTTGCTGTATTATAGTGTAGTATGTGATTTTTTTCATCTGGCTGCTTTAGAATTTTCCCTGTATTGCTGACTTTCACCAGTTTATTATGATGTTCCATGGTGTGTTTTTCTTTTGGGTTATCTTGCTTAGAGTTTGTTGAACCTTCTGTATTGATGGAATTGGGAAGTTTATGGTTGGGCCAGGTGTGAGTAGTGCACATTTGTAATACTGGCTATTTAGAAGGCTGAGACAGGAGGATCTCAAGACCAGTTTGGGGAACTAGTGAAACCATGTCTCAAATAATCAAAAAAAAAAGGTAGTTTTGGCTATTACTTTCTCCATAATTTCTCTACTCTTACCTTATTAATCATTTGAGACTCTGGTTATGTGGCTGTTAATACACATTGTCGAGTTTTTTCCAACCTTTGGTCTGCTCGTGTTGAAGTTTTTATGACTGAATCTTTAAGTTTGCTGATCTTTTTCCTCTACAGTGTTCAATCTGCTGCTAGCCTCCTTTACTGAAGCTTTCATTTTAGATCTAGTTTTTTTTTTCCTCAGTCTTGAGGTTTTTTGTTTTCCCCTTTTGGTGTTGAGGGTTTAATCCAGGGCTTCATACATGCTAAGTCATGCTCTACCACTGAGCCACATCCCTAGTCCTCTGCTTTTTTTCTTTTTTATATCTTTTATGTCTTACCTCATATTATTCGTGTTTTCTTTGTGTTATGGTTTGTGTTCGGATGGCCCCCCCAAGTCTCATGCAACATGGGTGTAGCTGAATCCAGTGTTTGTGATTGGTTCATTCTCTAGCACTGGGATTGATGGTGTGAGTACTACACCCATCCAGGGGTGGAGCTGATATACAGTGTAAGGGCAGGAAGAAGGCGTGGCTTTTTTCTTTTGCGTGGTTTGCTCTTGCTGTTTTGCAGAGGCCATGTATGATGGTTCTGCCATGCCATCTGGCCTTGGAGCCAGCTGAGTATGGACTGAAACCCCCAAAACTGTAAGAAATAAACCTTCCCTTTCCTAATTTTGGGCATCAGATATTTTGTCTCAACAACAAGCAAAAAGTAACCAAGACACTTTGATACTCTTGAGCATATTTGTAGTATTTATACTGTCTGTTTTAAGGTTTGTGTCTGTTAGCTGTACCATCTTTGGCAAAATAGGGCATTTCTGTTGACTGATTTCTTTGTTTCTTTTGAGGGCCATAGTAGTGTCAGACAGTGATTTACAAGTGGACAATGACTGCTGTTTTTTTTTTTTTTAAAGGAAAAAAAATTCAGAACAAGATAATAGAAGAGTAACAATGGTTAATACATTGTGTATTGTTACCTTTTTATTTTTTCTTTCTTTCTTTCTTTCTTTCTTTCTTTCTTTCTTTCTTTCTTTCTTTCTTTCTTTCTTTCTTATTGATACTAGGAGTCAAACTAAGGACCTTGTGCTTGCCAGGCAAGTGCTGTGCTGCTGAGCTGTATCATTCATGTGTGCTCTTTAAATTAGTTACTCAGAGAACAAGATATAGGCATTTAATTGAACAATATAAGCACAAACTTTTTTTTTAATGAAATAAGACTTTTAATTACATTTCTCTTGTTGCTGGATAAAATACCAGATACCCAAAATGAAGGAAGGAAAGGATTATTTAGCTCACTGTTTGTGGAGGTTTCAGTCCATAATCAGCTGGCTCCAAGGCAGGGTGACATGGCACTGGTCAACACTTCAAGGCAGCAGGCAGAGCAAAAGTGGGAAGAACAGGCCTCTTTTCCTCCCTTAGAGTTGTATGCAGGCCATCCCTCTTCCAGGGTGTGTAGTGCTCACACAATATCTGTGCCTTCCTCTTGCACAGAATGAGAATATTTACAGAGTAAGGATCCTGGCTCCCTGCTGAATCTTTTAAACTTCTAAACTTCTCAAGTTAACACATATGTATCAACCTAATACAGACAAATTGGTAGTATATCTTAACTGTCCTTAGTATGCCTATATATGTATTTTTTTACTTTTCTCCTGTCTCCACCCCAGTTTCTCTTTTCTTTATTTTTTTCTCTTTTAGAACAATTTCTTCTCATTTTACAGTATCTAGTATATATTTTGGATCTTACTTTCTCTTTTAGCTTCTTACACTAGGGAGAAAATACGATGTTTGCACATGTGAATCTGGGTTATTTCACTTATGAGTATGGTCTTGAGTTGCATTCATTTACCAATAAAAGTCTCCGTTTTATCCTTTTTATGGCTGAGTAGTATTGCACTGTATAAAAAAAGCACGTTTTTTTGTCTATTCTGTGTTTGATGGGCACTTGAGTTCTTTCCAAGATCTAGTCATTACAGATTGTGCTGCTATAAATATGAGCACACATATATTGCTGTGTGGTAGGATGTTTTTAATTCTTCTGGGAAGACACCCAAGAAAGGGAACAGTTGGGTCAAATGGGACCTCCAATCCTAGTTTTTTTTTTTTTTTTTTTTGTAGTACCAGGGATTGAACTCATGACCTCACACTTGCCAGGCAGGTGCTTATGCTACTGAGCTAAATCCCCAGCCCCCAATCCTAGTTTTTTGAGGCATTTCAACACTGATTTCCACAGTGGTTGCACCAATCTGCCCTTCCACCAGTGGAGAAGAGTTCCTTTTTCCCCTCAGCCCTTCCAGCATTTATTATTGCTTGATTTCTTGATAATAGCCATTTTTTCTGGGGTGAGATGGGATTTCAGTGTTGTTTTAGTATTCATCTCCCAAACGACCAGTGATGTTGAATATATTTTCATGCATTTATTTGCTGTTTGTATTTCTTCATCTGAGATGTGTGTATCTATCTCAGATGCTCATTTTTGAATTGGGTCTTTAAATTTGAGAGGTCTGATTTTTTTTGAGTTCTTTATATGTTCTTGATACTAATTATTTGAGGAACAACTGGCAAAATTTTTTCCCACACTGTGGGTTGTCTCTTCATTCTGTGACTTCTCTTGCTGTGCAAGAGCTTTTCAATAAGATGAGATTCCAGTTGTTGATTCTTTGTGATAGTTCCTGTGTGATTAGGAGTTTTGTTCATGACGTCTTGACTTACACCAATGTCTTCAAGAGTTTTATCTACTCTTTTCCAGAAGATTTAATGTTTTTGTTTTAATATTAAGATCTCTGACCCATTGTGATATTAGCTTGGTACATTGTGAAAGATGTGGGTCCCATTTTAATCTTTGGCATGTGCAGAGCTAGTTTTTCTAGTACCATTCTGCCAGTGAATGTATTTGGCACTTTTGTCAAAGGTAAGGTGGCTGAGTGTGTCTGGAGTTGTTTCTGCATCTTCTAATCTGTTCCATTGATCTTCAGGTCTGTTTTTTGTTTTTGTCAGTACCATGCTGTTTTTATCACAGTAGCTTTATAGAATAATTTCAAGTCAGGGTTTGTACCTTGCCTTTGTTGCTCAGAATTACCTTTGGTATTCTACTGTCTTCTGGTTCCAAATGAATTTTAGGACTGTTTTCTGAATTGCATTGACTCTGTATGACAGTTTTAGATGTATGGCCATTTTCACTATAGTGGTACTTCCTATCCAAGAGCCAGGGTATCTTTTCATTTTATCCTCTTCATTCTCTTTTTTCAGAGTTCTGTAGTTTTCAATATAGAGGTCTTTTACATCCTTTGTTAGATTGACTGCTAGATATTTCATTTTTTTGGATGCTTTTGTGGAAGGTGTTGTTTCCTTAATTTCTGTCTCTCTGAGTTTGTTATCCATGTAATGGAAGGCTGCTGATTTTGAGTGTTGAAGTTGCTGCCTGCTTGGCCCATCTCTGGTTCTTTGGCCCTGTGTCACGCTATAAGGTTGACGGACAAAGGGGAATCATGCTAACTTCAAGGAACTGGTGCAGAAGACTAGAGGAAAAGAGAGAAGGAGGAGATAAAAAAGAACAGCAGATCAATAGCCACAAAGAGCTAGAAACCACGTTCACACTCATAGACGAACATGAACAATGAAGGAGAAAACAAACAAACGAAAATAATACCACAACAGTAATGAAAACAAGAGAGAGAGAAAAAAAGAAGTCCACTTCCAGGTTTGTCTCTGCTGTCCCTGGTAGACAGCGTGAGGAGACGGAGTCCCAATGTGAGCTGATCTATCCCAGCAAGCCAGCAGTAGCTTTTTGGTGGGGTAGTGGATTATTTCAGTGAGCCTGAGCTTTCTGAAGGAGACCAGACTCATTCAGCTTGCCACTGTCCAGGCACCTCTTGCAGGCTTGAGCCCAGTGGGAGCTGCTAGATGGTGCCGTAGCAGTTCTGAGTGCTGAGCTCCTTCAGCCTCTCTCCTAGCTGGCGCCTGTCCAGTTGTTCTCTACCATGGGATGACAGAGCCCTCAACACTCACTGCTAGTGAGTCTGCTGCTTCCCTCCACTACTAAATCTCATCTCTTTGTGGAGGTCTCTGGGGTTGCCAGGAGTCACCCTGAGTCCACAGATTTGAAGTGCTTCTCTCATGTAGTGAATCCTGTGTCAGGGAGAAGGCATCACCAGGTATCACCTTCTTCTTTGTTGAAGTTTCTCTTGTCACTATGTAGGCTTCAAGTCGTGCATTACATCTTTCCTGGATCCAGGGGCCCACTCTCCTCCTCCTTGTCTTCCTCACTTCACTATATTCTGGCATCTGGACAGTGACTCTCAGAGAGGCTTTTTCTCTCTTGCTTATCACTCCGCCATCTTGGTGCTCCTTTTGATGCTGTATTTCAGCTTTCTATTGCTGGGACTAAATACGTGAAATCTGCAACTTAAAGGAGAGGTTTATTTGCTCATCCTCTCAGAGGTTTCAGTTTGCTGGCTCCAAGGCAGAAACATGGCCAAAGGGCAGAGCAGAGGAGAGCTGTTTAACTCACTCCAGGAAGTGGCAGGGGCAGAGCCTGAGGGATAGGGCTAGGAACCAGATAGAGTCCCTCAGGTCACTTGCCTGTGCCTCACATTCTCCCAGTAGTACCTCCTTCCCGATGGTCTAGTCGGAAATGAGCTTGGCAATGGGTTAATCCCTTAGAGAGGGCAGTGCCCTTACAGCCGAGTCACCTCTGCAGTTGTCTCTGAATCCAGTCAAGTTGACACTACCAGTCAAGTTGACAGTGTCAGTTACCTGGCACAGACATTGTTCTTGTTACATCATCAAGTGCTCTGATCTTGTGTCTTGCAGAGTTGGCAGGCAGTGCAATAGCTTATAGACCGTGTAGCTTCACTCAGATCTGCCTTCTAGCTTTATTCTAGTTTGGCTTTATGAATGTCTACCTGGTGTAATGGCTGGTGCTGCGAGCCATGGGAACCCTTTGTCTTGGTGTTTCCTGGCAACCGCTTCTCACTTGGTGTGTGAGCTCCACCTAGGTTTGTGAAGCAGGACTACAGGACCTCCCTGCTGACCTGCAGAGCTGTGTGGCTTCCTGTCTGTAGCGTTAGCCTGCATGGTTTAGCTGACTGCCCCTGCATGCCTGTCTCTCTCCCTTTTGGGTTGCTGTGCTCTGCGTAGCCCTTCTCTTCACTGAGTTCCATCCCTGCCTCCCTGTAGATGGGATGTGGCATTGGGATTTGGTCAGTTGGTTGTCCTGTTTCAGAGAGCACATATGGACTGCCTGTTTCCTTGTGTCTGAAAATCGCAGCTGTGTATATTTTGTTCAGTTTTCTAACCATTGATGTAGTAGGGCAAATTCCAGATCACTTTCTCATTTATGACTGAAATCAGAAATTTTTTCCCCCTGTTAATACATTGGTAAATCATAGTGGCTTTGGCAGATATTTCTTGTATAGTATCAAATATGGATTTGAGATGTTTTTTTCTGCATATGAGTGAATGTATAGTAATGTGAATGAGATGAGATGAATATACATTTCTCTTTTGCTGTAATTTTTTTTTCTTTTTTTTTTTTTGGTACTGGCAATCAAACTCAAGACCTTGTGCTTGCCAGGCAGGTGCTGCACTGCTGAGTTACATCCCCAGCCCCTCCTTTGCTGCACTGATGCTCAGTTGTATAGGCTTCAGATACTGAACCTTTCTTGTGTTCTACATAAACTCTTTTATTTTGATTCAGTATCATACTAACATTTGATGTTTGATATCTGTTGTTCCCTAGAGTGGATGATGAGCTTGTTGCTGGACATTGCGCAGGATAAGACCTCACCAGGTTCCCTTGTACATCTGGCTTTTAAATTTCTGTACATCATCACCAAGGTAACATTTGTGCAGCACTGCAGAGTTTGCGTTTGCTTTTGTAATGTACTTGGTCCAGAGGTTGCTCTCCAAAGCGCTTATTCTCAGAAAACATCATTCTTAGACATGACTTGGAAGTTTTTTCTTTCTTTTCTTTAACCATATGTTGGGGGCTCATAGTGATCGAGGGGGGCATTTAGCAGACATGGATTTTTTTACAAAGGGAAAAGTAGAAGAGCTTGGTAGAAGTGGAGGGCCTCCTGACTTTCCTGGGTGGATGGATTTCCTGGGGCAGCTGGATGGAAGCTAGATGAGGTCTTGGTTTTCTGCAGGGCCCTGGGGTTGCCTGGGGTTGGCCCACACTAGTGTTTGCACCTCTGACTGTGGGAGGGACTCAGGCGCCTTCTAATGCAGCTCCACAGGTCTCCTGCAGGGACAGGCCCTGGCTGGCAGGAGGACACTATGGATACTTTGCAGAAGAGTTAATGAGTCGAGTGTGGTGTTGCTCACCTATAACCCCAGACTTGGGAGGCCGAGGCAGGACTATCAGTATGAGTTTGAGGCCAACCTGAGCTCAAAGACAATAATAAAACAAAACAAAGCAAAGCAAAACAAAACAAAACAAAACAAAAAACAAAGAAGTGTTAATGAATCTGAGGGTCTGTGAGCTTTGCGGGGTGTGTGTCTCATGAATGTCAGAGGACAATCGTGTGAACCAGGCAGAGACACCACTTTAAGTTTGTAGCATATCTGTGTTTTTCTCTTCCAAGTACTGCCCAGGCCTGACCCTGCTTAGCTTCTGAGATCACATGAGATCATGTGGTACAGACGTGGATAATTCTGTTTCTGATGGGCCACTTGTAAGGTTGGATAGCCACATAGGGACTGCGTATGATAACAAATGAAATTATTTGGGAAGTGAAGGGCACCCTCTTGTGACATCCTTTGGGGTCACTGCAAAATGTCACAATCTGTCCAATTACGGGGGCATAGATGGTGGCCTTTTTTTTTTTTGGGACAGAGTCTTGCTATGCAGTGCAGGCTCAGCTTGAACTTGCTTATGTTGCCCAGGCTGACCTCAAACTCATGGTGATCCTCCTGCCTCAGCCTGCCATGTGCTGGAGTTATAGGCATGTGCCACCATGCCAGGTGGTGCCTTTTTTTTTTTTTTTTTTCTGTTTTTTTGAGATAAGGTTTTTTGTTGGCCTTAAATTCATGTAGCTCAGGCTGGTCTTGAACTCCCAGCAGTTCTGCTGCCTTTGCCTCTCGAGTGCTAGAATTATAGCCATGTACTTCCAATGCCCTGCTAGGTGGTAGGTTTTGATGAGAAAGGGAGAAGATAGCTTTGCTGCTTTCTAATCATGTAGTAATCCAGTGTCTTTATTTGGTAGGTTCGAGGATATAAAATATTTCTTCGTTTATTTCCTCATGAAGTAGCTGATGTACAGCCTGTGTTAGATATGATCTCGGAACAGAACCCCACAGACCATGAGGTGAGCCCCTGACCTTGCTGTCTCTACTCCTTGCTGGCAGCTCTATCTCCTCTTTGCTTCAGTTTTATCTTCTCTTTCCCTGTAGTTTCTACACACAATTGCTTTAAATTATTCTCCTTCATAGAGAAACCAATATGCCGTTTAACTCGAAATGGGATGTGTTGGGTCCACTGTGATTTCCTGGGGAGACCCATAGGACTCGGTGCACTCATTCTATGGGCTGTGGTGGGTGACGGCAGGGACTCAGGGATACTCAGCAAGGGCAGAGTTGGGTGCTCCCCTGGTTGCATCCCAGATGGTCTTGAGACCTGGTGCCCATGTTTTCTCTGGGCTGCTCACACAGGCCCAGGCTGGTACGGACCACAGACTCCATGGGAAGGCAGGCGCTTGGCACACACCACATGGAACCCCAGCCATCTGCCAGTGAATCACCCTCATGAGCCTCAGTCCAGCTGAGTCCGAGCTCCTGGATGCCAGCAGCCCACATGTGGGCCCTGCTACACAACACACATATAGAAAAGCGTAGCTTCAGCTGTGTCATGCATAGCCTTGTCTCAACTGTTCTAAACTTAGTGGACAGCTCCTAGGCATTTTGCTGCTGTCCTCTTCTGGGCACCTTTCTTTCCTTGCTCTTCAGGGACCCCATGGACTCTGATGGATTACTGAAAATAATGTCATTCTTTTCTTTTTGTGGTACTAAAGATTGAAGCCAGAGCCTTGCATATGCTAGACAAGTACCTTGCAACTGAGCTAGACCCCCACCCCTAAGGTACTACTCCTTTTCTTCTTTATTTAGAAAGAAGCCTTCTGGTTTTTCCTTTTGTTTTTGGTGAGCACTGGGGATTGGACCCAAGGTATTCTTTTGTTTTTTGTTTTTTGTTTTTTTTTGGAGACAATGCAGTAAAATTGGTATAAAACTTCACAGTAGGATACTGGGATAACAGTAATAGGTACCATAGTATACCTCATTATCTTCACAATAGTTGTCCACTCAATTAGATATAGCAAAATCAAACCAAAAATAGAACATTATAAAACCTATCAAAACAGCATATTGAATAGAGCAAGACAATCAGAACAAAGCAAAACAGTGAAAACAATATTTGCCTTCAAAGAGATGATAGAAGGAAATCCCCATATTTGCTATATTGCATATGGTCATCCTCCCAAGAGATGCTCAGATCTCTGGTTCCCAGTTGCTAACAGGGGTGTGGAGGGGAATGGGATGGGATGTTTGATTCTTCACTGGTAGGCTCACGGGAGACTCTGGCTCGTTCTCTTCCTGGCTCGCCCGACACTCGCTGGAGCCACGGCTGCTTACCAGGAAGGTGGGCAGGTTGCTTTCTTGCTCAGTGCCCTAAGTTCCAATATGGCTGGATCTCGAGAGATGCTGACTGGTTCTATTCCTGGCTCTCCCTGACCCAGGGTACTCTTAAGTTACATCCTTAGATGTTTTGCTGAGTTGCTCAGGCTGACCTCAAACTTACAATCCTCCTGTCTCAACCTTCTGAAGAACTGGGGTCCAGTATGCACCATTATGTTGGATTTTTTTGCCCTTTTTCTTTTTTTTTAAAACAAATTTCTTCTTTTCCTTTTTAATCGGTACCAGGGATCAAACTCACGACTGTGTGCTTGCAAGGCAGGCGCTTATACTGCTGAGCTAAATCCCCGGCCCTTTTGCCCTTTTTCAAAAGACAGTTTGCACTCTGACAGGTGTCTGTGAGGAGCAGTCACTCTGTGCATGTGATCTTTCCTGTGTTCACTTTGATGTTTGTTTTTTGCCAAGTTAGCTGAGACCTGGGTGGATGTGCATGGTGGGGATGCCGGAGGGATGTGGGGTGGGCTGATGGACGTCTGCCTCCTTGGCACTTGGTTGGGTGGCATTGGTGGGCTAAGGAAGGGCAGCAGGCCTGTCTGGGGAATGTGGTCAGTTCTGTTCTTTCATTGTCCCTGTGATTTGGCTTCTTAGACGTGGGAGACCCGCTACATGCTTCTACTGTGGCTTTCCATGACCTGCTTGATCCCTTTCGACCTTTCACGCCTCGATGGAAACCTGGGCGCCCAGGCGGGGCAGGTACAGATACCCATCATGGACCGTATTCTGCAGATAGCAGAGGTGGGTGTGATTGCGTGTAATCAGCTGCTAGTCCTGTCCTCTTTCATGATACATGCTAAGTTGGTGCTCTCCTAAGGTTAGAGTGTAATTAGGCAAGCTTTTGGTATTTATTTGTTTCTTTAACTGCTAGTATTTTTTTTTCAATGAGGTTAAATTCTACCTAAACTTATTTTGAAATTTTGATAGCTCAGAGGTCAGGTTTACTTTAGCATACATTCTTTATAAATAATGCAAGTACTCTGTTAAGCATTAGAAAGGATGACAAATTTAGTGGTAATGGTAAGAGAAATTAAGCAACCATTTTATACTTGACTTTTAATATTGTATAAATAATAGACAATCACTGTATGAAACCTAGAGTAAAGATAAGAGTAGTAATTGAAACCTGTTAAATTCTTGTAGTCCTACTTGCTTGTCAGTGACAAAGCTCGAGATGCGGCTGCTGTCCTGGTGTCCAAGTAAGTCCTGTGGGCCCTGGGATGTGCTGGTGATGTGTGATTGGGCAGGGCCGAGGAGGTTGTAGTGCTCCTCAGACCTGCTTGCTGTGTTCCAGGGGAACATGAAGCTTGGTGGCCATAGAAGACACCCAAGCCTGGAGGTTACTGCAGTGCTGCCTGGCGCCTGCCTGGCACCAGTTAGGGCTTGTACATACAACCATCCTGGAGTAATGGCATCTCTGGCCTTTGAGAATGGCTCTGGAGCAGTCACGTTGAGTCTGTGAGTGCAGGAGCACCCCAGGCCTTGTGGTTGGCATAAAGATCCCCAGAATTCCCTTGTCCCTACAAACACATGAGAGGGGAGAGGTGAGAGACCCATGGGAAGGCTGTGCTAGCCTTTCCTGGGGTTTCAGAGAGTGTGTGTCAGACGTGTCTGGGGCCTTCTCTCAATTTCCTTCTCGCGTGCCCTCTCTCTCTCTCTCTCTCTCTCTCTCTCTCTCTCTCTCTCTCTCTCTCTCTCAGTACTAGGGATTGAACCAGTGTCTTCATACTGAGCTACATTTTATTTTTTATTTTGAGGTGGGGTCTTGCTAAATGGTTAAGTTGCCAGACTGCGCTCAAATTCGTAGTTTTCTTTGTTTTGTTTTTGGTACCGGGAATTGAACTCAGGACCACGTGCTTACTAGGCAGGCACAGTGCCACTAAGCTACATCCCCGGCCCTTGGACTCAAACTTGTAAACCTCCTGCCTCATCTTGCTTATTTCTAGGATTACAGGTGTGTGTTACCACCCCTGGTATGATTTGAAATGTGTATATGGTTAAGTCAATTAGAAAATGGCATTTTTTTCTCTAGCTGTGTTGGTGACTATTGAAAATTGGTCATAAAACCTCGTGATGGTTTTGACTGAGAAAGTGGTCTGAGCCTCCCTCACTTGGGTGTCTGGACTAAGCTTCTCCTGGGTCCTGGTGTGTCATTGTGTGAACCGGTGGCTCACTCCCCGGCCCCAGGTGTGCTCTGGCATGGCTCTGTCATGTCCCTGTACAGTGGCAGAGGCTTTTGCTGAGTGGGGCCTCAGGAGCTGGCTGAGCAGGCCTCACAGCACCTTTGCCTGGATGGGGGTCAGTGATGCACAGCTGAGCGGCAGGGTCTGAGGATGGAGGGTGGAGCCTGGGTCCTGGGCTGTCCAGGCCTCTCTTGGGGACGGCTCCTCTGACTGGACAATCCTGCATGGGTACTCCTGGTTCATCCAGGGCTCAAGTGACAGTAGGCTTCTCTTGGTAAGTGGGAGCCCTGTGCTTTTGTGTCCAGGGCTGTGTCCTGTGTGTGGTGAGCCTTTTTCTACACTGGACTGCCTTGCATATTGGGCTGCTGACCCTCCATCCACACAGTCCTTCCTGAGCATTTTTTAAAAAATATTTTATTGGTCTGTTTTAGATACACATAATGATAGCATTTATCATATGGAATTTGTGCCTGTACATGACATGTCTTGCTTCTTTATTTTCCCCGCCCTTCTTTTATTCCTTCTTCCCTTTATTTAAAAAAGCTTTATTTCTCCATCTGTTCTTTTCTTTTCCCTTCCTTTTCCCCTGCCCTCTCCCTTGTTCCCCTTCTCATTTGAATATTTTCTTCCCATTTTCCAGTATCTGTTACACATTGTGATCCTTATATACACTTTCAGTTTTTTACACCAGAGAAACCATGTGGTATTTATGTGTCTGTCTGGTTTATTTCACTTAAGAGTTTGGTCCCAAGGTACACCCATTTAACTAGAAATGAATGTCTCAAACTTATCCCTCTTGGCGGAGAGTAGTACTGCATTACATAAAACCCACAGTGCTATCCATTCATCGGTTGACAGATGTTTGTGTTGTTCCCAAGACTTAGCTATTATAAACTGTACTGCTATAAACATAGGTGTGCATATATTGCTATGATATGATACTTCTGATTATTTTGGGAAGATACCAAGAAAGGCAATAGCTGGGTCAAATGTGACCACTAGTCTTTGTCTTCTGAGGAATCTTCACACTGATTTCCAAAGTCGCACCAGCCTACACTCCCACTAGCAGTGGAGATCAGTTCTTTTTTTCCCTGCAGCCCCACCAGCATTTCTTACTGGTTGATTTCTTGATCCTACCCATTATTTCTGGGATGAGGTGGAATCTTAGTGTTGTTTTAATTTGCATCTCTCGAATGACCGGTGATGTTGAAAATTTCTTCATACATTATTTGCTGTTTGTACTTCGTTGTCTGAGAAGTGTATATTCATCTCAGATATCCATTTTTTTGTATTAGGTTTTTAAATTTGGGGAGGGGTCTGATTTTTTTCAAATTTTTTTTTTTTGGTACCGGGAATCAAAAATCACAACCTCATGCTTGTCAGGCAGGTTGCTTACACTGCTCAGCTAAATCTCCTGATTTTTTTCAATTCTTTATATATTCTACATATTATTCCTTTTTCTGAGGCATAATTGACTAATAATTTTTCCCACTTGGTAGGTTGTCTCTTTACTTTCCTGATGATTTCTTTTGCTTTGCAAAAGCTGTTTAATAATATGAGATCCCTGGTATTGTTTGTAATATTTCACATGCGATTTAGAGTTTTGTTCATAAAGTCTTTACCTATACCTGTGTCTTCAAGACTTCTGCCTGTTCTCTTCCAGAAAATTAGGTGTTTTTCTTTCTTTCTTTTTTTTTTTTCTCTTTTTTTTTTTTTTTTTGGTGCTGGGGATCATGAATGGGTATAGGACTTTGTCAAAAGCTTTTCTGCATCTAATGAGATGATCCTATGATACTTGTCCTTGGCTCTTTACATTTTGTCCTTGGCATTACATTTATGGATTTACATATGTTGAACCATCTCTGCATGCCTGGGATGAATCTCATTTTATCATGGTATATAATCTTTTTGATGATTTGCTGCAGTCTGTTTGCCAATATCTTATTGAGGATTTTTACATCTATGTTCATTAGGGAGATTGACCTGTGAGTCTGTTTCTTAGTTGGGTCCTTCTATGGTTTTGGAATTGGAGTAATGCTTGCTTCAGGAATGAATTTGGGACTATTGCTTCCCTTTCAATTTCACTGAAGAGTTTGAGAAGTAGTAGTGTTAGGTCTTCACTAAATTTCTTGTAGAATTCAGCAGTGAATCTATCAGGGTCTGGGCTTTTCTTTGTTGATAGTTTTTTTTTTTAATTACCTTTTTGATTTCATTTATTGATATTGGGTTATTTGGGATTTTTTTTGGTACGTAGGAATCGAACTCATGACCTCATAGTTACTAGGCAAGCACAAGCACTTGAGCCACTGAACTAAATAAATCCCCAGCCCCTATTTAGGATTTTTATATCTTCTTGATTCAGCTTTGGTAATTCATATGTATCTAGGACTCTGTCCATTTCTTCTGCATTTTCCATCTTATTAGAATACAAGTTTTCAAAGTAGATACAGATGATTTTCTGGATTTCTTTAGGATCTGTTGTGATTTTGCCCTTTTCATTCCTAATTGCATGGATTTGAGCCTTTTTTTTGAGATTGGCTAGTTTGTCAATTTTATTTAATCTTTCAAAGAACCAACTCTTCATCGATTCTTTGTATTACTTTTTTAGTCTCCAATGTGGTGGTAATTTCTGCTTTGATCTTTATAATTTCTTCCCTTATATGAACTTTTTTGGTATGGGGGGTTGAACTCATGACCCCATGCATGCAAGGCAGGCGCTTATGCCGCTGAGCTAAATCCCCAGCCCCCACTTGTATGAACTTTTGACTTAACCTGCTCTTTTTCCAGAAGTGTGAGGCTCAACATTAAGTTGTTTATATGTGCTTACTCTGTTTTCCTGATGTGGGTATTTACTGCTATAAATTTTCCTCTTAAGACTGCTTTCATTGTGTCCCACAAGTTCCAATATGTTGTATTGTCATTATCATTCAACAGTAAAAAACTGTCTAATTTCTTGTTTAATTTCATCTGTGACATATTGGTCACCGATGTGACCAGTAGAGTGCTGTTTAATTTCTATGTGTTGATGAAATTCTTGTGGTTTCCTTTGGCATGGATTTACAATTTCATTACACTGTGGTCTAATAGTGTACGTGGGATAGTTTTAATTCCTTTGCATTTACTTAATCATGTTCTATTAGTCAATATATGGTCTGTTTTGGAAAATGTCCCATGTGCAGCTGAGAAGAATGTGTGTTTTAATGTTGTGGGGTGGAACACTCTATAAACATCTATTAAGTTCATTTGTTCAGAAGTTTGGTTCAGTTCTAATGTTGATTGATTTTTTTTTTGTCTACTTGATGTGTCCTTTTGTGACAATGGGGTATTGAGGTCTCCCAAAACAATTGTATTAGGGCTTATTTGATTTTTCATGTCCTTAAATATTTGTTTTATATAGTTGGGTGCACTGGTATTTGTTGCATATATAGTCATGACTCTTATCTCTTCCTCTCGGGTTGCTCCCTTTATGAAGATATGGTGACCTTCTTTATCTAAGTCAGTTTGGCTTGAAATTCACTTTGTCTGCAAATAGAATAGCTACCTACATTCCTGTTGCATGGAGTATTTTCCATCCTTTGATTTTCAGTCTATGAATTTTTTTGAATTAAATGTGTTTCTTGTATGCAGCATATTGTTGAATCTTGCTTCTTGATCCATTCTGCCAGTCTGTGTCTTTTGACTGGTGAATTAAGACCATTAACATTGATGGTTATAACTGAAATGTGTTGACTTGTCCTTGTCATGTTATTTTCCTGTTGTTGGCTTCTCTTTCCTTTTTTCCCCATTCCTCTAATTGTTTGCCTTCCCTAGTGGATTCCTTCTGTTGGGGTTCATAGAGCTATAGTCCTTATTATCTCTTTCTAGAATGTCCTTCAGAACATTTTGAAGTACTGATTTGGTGGTTATGAATTTCTTAAGGTGTTGTTTACCATGGAAGTATCTTATTTCTCCATCAAAATTTTTTTTTTTCACTGTGTAGTTCAGGCCTTGCATTCAGTGTGTAGCCCAGCCTGGGTTCAAACTTGCAGTGATCTTTCTCCCTCAGCCTCACAAGTGCCGGGATTACAGGTATGCACCACCATGGCTGGCTCTCCATCAATTTTGAAAGATAGTTTTGCAGGGTACATCGATCTGAGTTGGAGGATGTCTTCCTTTAGGGCTTGAAATATTTTACTCCAAGCCCTCCTTGACTTGAGGGTTTGTGTTGGGGAGTCTGCTGTGATTCTGGGCTTTTCTTTTTAGATTGTTGTGGTCAGGCTTTGCAAGGGAATAGATTTGATACAAGATGCATGATTTATAGGATTATTTTATAATACTCACCCAAAAAGTCAAATGCAAAAGAACACAAGAGATCTGTCCATGCATGCGAGACCCAAATAATCTAGCTGAGGGCCTATAGCCCATGGCAATGTCCTGTACAAGTCTAGCTGAGGACCTAGAGCCCACAGCATTATCCCATGTAAGTCTGTATCAAGGATCTGCATTGGGAAGGCCCAAAGGCTAGTGGTAGAAGCTAGAAAGTCTGTGCCAGAGGGGTGAAGCATCTGTGTCAGCAGGGTGAAGGATCTGTGCTGGAACCAGGAAGGTAAGGACCACAGCTCATCCGACGTTTGAGAATAGCTGTGTTCATAACAGGAAAACCAGTGTGACAAGTTTCTCTAGGAGAACCAACAGTATGCCATATTCCCTCCAATTCTTTTATGCTTGTTGGCAACAATCCCAGAACTGTGCTGATTTAGTTCGATTGAGTGTTACACATTGACCATTAGTTAATCTACCACAGTCCACCACTCGTCAACTTGATAACCAGACATTTCCTTAAACTACAGTCTTCAGTGGCAGATTTGTGAAACGTTAAAGTGTCTTAAATCTATTTAGATTTACATTTGTGTAACAGTTACATATATAGAGTTCTTATTGCACTCATTTCTACACCAAAAGCAAATATTCAAAGGGTTCTCAAAATTCAGGGTTAAAATCACATAATTTAGGTAAATAACCTGATTACAAACATGTATCTAAAAACTACATTAAAATCATATTAAGAGAGCTATTATAATCACAATCCTTGCTTCCCATTAACTTTTAATAACCAGGCATGGCAACACTAAGAAATGTCTCAGGGGACCTCCTGCATTTCAAATACACTCTTCCTGGTCCTGTTCTTCTCCACAACCATGTTCTCCTGTGTTTCATTCTTGCAGTGCATAGCTCTACTGGAGCCTCCCTGTGGCCAAATGCTTCAAGCCACCCTGCTGGCTCTTCACTGTTAATTTTGATCATAAATCCAGCCAAAAGCTTTCACCAGTAACCATACCACCATCCCAACAATAGACTGCATTGAAATTTTTCTGCCACCCAGGCAGCATCTCTGTAAACAAGCAAAATGCAGATCAACTTCAGCTCAAGCGCAGTAGGTAGCACCTACAAGTACCTAACTTGCCACCTCTCTGCGTTGAGGTCTGCCTCTCACTCTGTGGGCTTCAGTTCTCATTTCAGGTCCTTCCTGGGTCCCAGGGATCCATTTCTCTCTTTCCCTTCCTCACATTGCTGTATTCTAGCATTCAGATACCAAATCTTGGCAAGGCTCACACCACACCACCGTCTTCCTAGAAATTTCCTTCCAGAACTTTAAGCCATTGTAATTGACACAGTGGAGTGAGAGTTCCAGGGAACTGGGACACAAGGTGTGCTCCATGTAGAAAAGGTGGCTATATCAGAGCAGGGAAAATTGAGAGAGCGCTTAACATTTGTAATTCTAACACATGTATGTGCTGTGCATTTTTCCTGTTTCTGTGCTGTTACTGAACTGGGCGTGTGCATGTGTGCATGTGTGCACGTGTGTGTGCATGTGTGTGCGTGCGTGTGTGTGTGGTGTTAGAAAGTGGCACCCTGCTGTTGTGTTGGCTCAAATGCTGTTGATTGAGTGCCCGTGCATCCTACGTGTCAGTACGGTGCCTGGCCCTGCCCCACTGGGTTGAGCTTAGCTGGTTTTGTTCAGGATCCCATGGGTGCTGTTTCAGCCCCTTTCCTGCTTTGGGCATCGTGTATCCCTGTGATGCGATACTTGGTCCAGGGCCTTGAAGCCATCTCTTCTCCACTAGCATGCAGTTGGTTCCCAGGGGCTTATTGGCAATTTATTCTGGGTTTTGGACTGAAAGTCCTAAGTTAAACCAGTCCTTTTTTTGTTGTATTGATTTGTTTTTACTTTTAATCTCAGAACTCATTGGCTTTGAAGAGATTTAAACAAGTAGTCATCTTCCCCTGTGATTTAGTGCTTTAATGATATATGAGTGATGTCTTTCTGTCTACCTCTTTTCTGCTTCCTTTCCTTTCCTTTCCTTTCCTTTCCTTTCCTTTCCTTTCCTTTCCTTTCCTTTCCTTTCCTTTCCTTTCCTTTCCTTTCCTTTCCTTTCCTTTCCTTTCCTTTCCTTTCTTTCCGAGACAGGGTCTTAATATGTAACCTAGGCTGGCCTTGAACTCATGCTAATCCTCCTGCCTCAGCCTTCTGAATGCTGGCATGACAGGCATGTGCTGCCACACCCAGCTCTAACACCACTTTGTGAACATTTTGCTTTTCTATTAATGTTCCATACTCTGTGAAACACAGCTCACTCACAATGTTAGTTTAGACCTATGCTGCCGGTGCTGAGTGGAGTACAGTACCTGACCACAAGGAGAGAGGTGTGACTGGGGTCCTGTGCAGTGGTCTGTTTTTCCTGAATCAGGCACCCCTTAGGTCCCTCTGGGAGGTTGCCCCTCATGGTCTCCTGTCATTCTGAGATCTGTTTCTTAGTGTGCATAGGGCTTGTGTTCATGACTGCAGTGGAGCTGCTCCAGAAACCTGTGCATTTGGGGTCTGTGTCTGTCTTGATTGCTTTTTTCTCATACCAAATACCTGATGCCCAATATTAGGGAAGGGAAGGTTTATTTAGCTTACAGTTTTTGGAGGTTTCAGTCCATACTCAGCTGGCTCCAAGGCAGAGTGGCATAGCTAAGGGGCAGCCATTCATGGCAGTTGCAAGCAACAAGGGTGAAAAGGGTGACAAGGGGAAAAAGGGCAAAGCATGCCTCCTTTCCTCTCTTATATAGTGTGCTGGCTACCTGACCCTGGGCGGGTACAGCTCTCACACCACCAATCCCAGCACTAGACAATGAACCAATCACAAACACTGGATGAGCTTGGGGAGCATCCAAACACAAACTATAACACTGTGTTTTCCCCTCTGGGATGTGGGTTCTCCCAAACAGGAAGCAGCCTGGGACTCAGAAGAACCTTCCTGTGCATCTTTTTTTATTTTGGTACCCGGGATCGCTTGCCAGGCAGGTGCTTATGCTGCTGAGCTAAATCCCTGGCCTTGTGCATCTTTCTGACTGTGTCTGGACTTCCTGTTGTTCCTTTTTTTAATCGAGAAATATGTTAGTGACCTACTTGCTGCAAAGAAGCCTTAGGTTCCTATCTCATTTGGAAATGTACCGTGTATGATTTTTTTTTTTTTTTTTGGTACCAGGGTTGAACCCATGATCTTGCGCTTGCCAGGCAGGCACTTAAGCCACTGAGCTGAATCCCCAGTCCCCTTGCATGATTTTACTTAGCACCAGAGTTCAGTTAGAAAAGCACATGATCTCTGCAGGGTGGTGGGGGCTGGGCCCTGGGACTCTCAATTCCTGGGGGCCAGGTTCAGGGGCATCATGGCTACACATATGAGGCCGGTATAAAAAGGGGAGGCAGGTTCAGGGTAGAGGCTGGTGCCAGGGGGTGGTGGGTACAGTGGTCAGTGGGCCAGGTGAGTAGGAGGTGGGGGTTGTAAGGCGAGGCTGGTGCAGGAACTGCGCCCTAAAGATTTTCCAGAGAGATGGAGGGATGGGGCAGGCCTGAGGCGCATGTGGCCGACTTGCTGTTGAAAGTGGGTCTGGGTCTAGGTTCAGGCTTTGGCAAGGAGCCTCTGTCTTGTTGTCTTCTTCAGCATGGTACCTGTGGAGAGTGCCCATGTGTCTAACCTGGGGCCCTGGGTTAGGCAGATGTGGGCTAGCCTGCAGTCTGAGCTGCCTTTGACTGCTGACACTGGTTATATACACATTTCTGGTGTATAGGGCTCCAGGTCCTCATCCTGGGGAGCACATGTGGTGAAGCCCCTGGGCCCTTTTACATCCACTGAGGGGTTCCCCCAGAAGGGCATGGGAGCTGAAACTTGGACTATGAGCTGACCATTTAGGGATTTCCAGGTGTGAGGGTAACTTATGAAGAGCAGGGAGAACAACATCAGAGCTTTTGTTTTTCTAACCTAGCAGAAGCTGTTGGACTTTCCTAAAGTATGGTGCCAGCTCTGTACAGCTTCTCACACTGTGGGAGGGCATCAGTGCACAGGGGCCTTAGTAGGTCACAGCCCAGGATGCTGCAGGGACATGGCTGCACAGGGGCTGCTTCAGGATCTCCTGGTCCCTGCAGCCTGAGCAAACATGAGGATCAGTCAGGTCCAGCAGGAATCTGGCTGAGAAGTTTGGAAATGGGGGTGCTGAGTGCCCAGCTGTGTCCTTCAGGGTGGTGGCACAGGGGAAGTGGGCTGCTGTCTGCTCCCAGGAAGTGTGAGAGAGTGACTGGTTTCTGCCTGGCACCATGCTACCCCAGTATGTGCACACTCTTGACCTGCATGTCAGGTTGTGTGGTGTACTTGGTGCCCTGAGTGGTTTGGTCACCCACAATGTGGAGCTGGCTATACTGAAGCCAGCTGTCGGGCTAGACGCACACAGGAGCTGTGAGCACAGAGTGACTGAGGGACAGCCTGGCAGGGTGAGAGAGGTCATGGTCTGGCAGCTCCAGCTCTGATTCTGTCTCCTTTACTCAGCTCACCCTTCACAGGTCTCCTTGGAGATTGTCTCTGCACCTTCTCTGGGAGGCAGCCCCTTCCTTTGCCCTTCCTGTTTGCCTGCCGATCCTTCCTGGTGTCTCTTGTGTCTGTGGTTTGCTTTCTTCTCTTGGTGGGTGAAGCCCTGGGAGGGCAGGGCCAGGCTCCAGTCACTCAGCCTGAGAGCTTCTACATTGCTCTGGCCTGAGGCTGGGGGAGCTGCTCTCTGTACCCTTCAGTGGGCCAGCTGTGTTGTGATGTGAAGTTGAGGATTGGGGAGGGGTGGAGTGGTGACCGATGGCAGTGAGGGATGACTTGGGGCTGATAGTGGCTGTTTGGCCAGGCTGCTGGGAATGTGGACTGAAGGTTGCAGAAGAGGGAGGCAGATGGGTGTTGGCTGCTGGGGAAGGGTACAGGTGACCTGCAAGTCCACCAGGGAGGCAGGGACCTGTGGCCTGAGAGCCTGGTGGGAATCCACCAGCTTCTGGGGCACTGAGTGAGCAGCAGCCAGGGAGGGGCTGTGTGTGTATGGCCTGCATGTTGTACTGTGTGGAAGGGAGGATGTCTGAGGGCCTGAGGCTGCTGGGCAGTGGGCCCTTGCTGTGTCTGTGCTTCTGTGCCCTCACAGGTTTATCACACGCCCTGATGTCAAGCAGAGGAAGATGGCCGGGTTCCTGGACTGGAGCCTCAGCACCTTGGCCCGCTCCTCCTTCCACACCATCGAGGGGGTCATTGCCATGGATGGAACACTACAAGCCCTGGTGAGTGCTGGGGAGACAGCACTGGGAGTACGGGGCAGCAGGGAACAGTGCTTCCAGAGCCACGGACACTGGCTGCCTGTGATTCTGTGCATAGCCGTAGGAGTCAGTGACTACATAGAACACGGGTTCTTTTTGCACTGCTGTGGCCTTGCTGCCTTGGTGAGTGCTGTGGCATGGGACATGGCAGTGTCCTACGTTGCCACCAGAGGGCGGTGGTACCCGAGGAGCTGCAGCCCTTTGAGCAGGTTTCCCTCTGGTTCTGTCACAGAGCTGACCTTAATAATAAAAGGCAGATAGCTGGAAACCTGACATTAGATGTGTGGGTTCTGTATTTCTATGTGGGTTCTGGGTTCTGTGTTAACATCCATGTTAAACACAGAGCCTGGCACACTCTGAGCAGCCTGTGTCTACTGCCACCTGTACCTGTCTTCTGCATTGCTTGTCTTTTGTTTTTTGTTTTTGTTTGTTTGTTTGTTTGCTTTTGAGAAATGTCTTGCTATGTTGTCTAGGCTGGCTTTGAACTCACTATGTAGCCCAGACTGGCCTGGAACTCACGGCAATTTTCCTGCCTCAGCCTCCCAAGGTTGGGAATTACAGGTGTATACCACCATACCTTGCTCTTTGCTTGTCTTTCGCATTTTCTTTTATTTTTAAATTTTTAATTTTTAAATTTTTGGGACAGGGTCTCACTGTGTAGTTCTGGTTGGCCTTAGATCACTGTGTAGCCAAGGCTGACCTCAAACTTGAGGTGCTCCTCCTGCCTCAGTTTCTTGAGTGCTGGGATTACAGGTGTGTGACATCATGTACTTTTTTTTAGTGCCAGAGAGGAGGAAACATTGAGTGAAGTTCCCTGAAGGGGCCAGGCTTGTGTGGCCGAGGCCAGGAAGCTGCGGGCCAGTGTTCTTGGGAGCACAAACCGCCCTCCACAGCCTCTGCTCGCAGGCAGCCTTTCTGCTCTTTCCTGGGTCATTGATGATTGTTCAGAGCAGTGCTTGCCTCTTCAGGAGCAGGGCCCCGTGGGATGCATTTGAACAGGTGCCTAGTGGTGTCTCCTGTCTTTCTGTCCTCTTGCCTTTCTGCAGGGCTGGGTAGGCAGTGGGTGTATGGGTGTGTGAGGAAGCACAGCTGCTTTCTGGTCATGTGGTTACCGGTTCTGCAGGGGGCTGACCCCTGAACATGCCGGGAAGCATTCCTGGTCCCTCCACTGTCGTGGTGGACAGGCCATTGTGGTAGGTCAGGCAGTCCTTGTGCCACAGGTATGTCCCCAGGTGTGCAGCTTCACGTTTCCTTGTACCTACCACATGGCCCCTGCTCTGTGTTTGGTGCGTGGGTCTGCCACTTCTGGAATTTTGAAGTAGGTAGAATCACACATTAAGTGGTGGCCTTTTATGTTTGGCTTCTTGCCCTGAGCACTGTGTCTTAAGGTCCATCTACTACATATTGTGTATGTGAGTCTTTCTTTCTTTCTTTCTTTCTTTCTTTCTTTCTTTCTTTCTTTCTTTCTTT